>JAHZNF010002220.1:0-12602 GCA_027744215.1 Troglopedetes dispersus
ACTATGAGGATCGCCTCCTCGCCTACATTTTGTTATTTTCTTCTTGTAAAAAATTATGTAAATTTCAACCTCTTAATTTTGGTAATTTTTGTTGTTATCGTCAAAACGTGACTAGCTGCTCAGTTTCAAGAATTGTCTGCTTCACGACATTTTATTCACACATGAGTGCTTATTATTATTTTTTTGAAGGAGGTGAGCATGTGAATCGTGCTCATTTTAAGATTCATAGACTTATCAGCATAATAATATTTTTGTTCTTTTCGTGCAACGTGATTCCAGCATTGACGCCCTTTTCCAGTTCCCTCCAGAAAATATTGTTTGCTTTCTAGTCTCGGTGGTGATAAGTGATAAATGGAGCTCAACGAACGCCTCCCAAGGTGGAGCATGATCACATGCTAACAATTTCCAAATATGGAGAATTTTCTTGCTTACATCAGAATTTGTGACACATTCCAATCTATCTGTAATACTCTTTTCTATAATTATATCCAAAAAAATGAAGAAAGCAAGCATCGATTGCCCACAAATTGGCAGAACAAACAATTCAATTAGCATGCTTCGCTCTGTGAAACATTTTCTTTTAAGATGACTCTTCATTGACACAATAAATTAGTACTGATTAAAGTAAACAAATGGTGAAACAGGCTCACTTACTTGTGTCAACATGAGCTCCATTATATTTTTTAAATAATAATTTTCACCGTCTGAAAAGAAAGTAAACAAATTTAAATAACGAAGCCTCGGGGAAATAGTTGAATTGAAAATGGTATTTGTTTTTTTAATTCCCAGACTGTGTCCGTTTCCGTGTCTGTGTTGACACTGACGGTGATCTCAATTGAGAGATGGTACGCTATTTGCTACCCTCTCAAATTCAAAGCAACCACGAGTCGAGCCAAGAGACTCATTCTGCTTATCTGGATAATCTCACTAATTGTAGGTAAGTGAGACAAGTACTTCCCTGAACGTGTGTCCAGAAAATGAATTTTACTTATCATGGCGCCGTTTAAGATGAATAGTTGCCTTTTTGGTAGTGCTCCCAGACCATTTAATTTACGGGCTGACCTTGACATGTTTGGAGAATGATAGATTATGGTTTACTTAGATATTCCCGAACTGATCGTATTGGAGACGCGGCCTCCCGACCTGCTCCATAAGGATCTAGATATTATCTACTTCACCAGTTGTGTGCCAAATTGGGACGCGAAGGTGGACATTGCGTACACAATTTTGAAGACTTTTGTACTCTACCTGGTTCCTCTGCTCTTCATGAGCTTCGCCTACTACCAAATCGTCTGTGTTCTGTGGAGCACTGATAGCATTCCTGGAGGAAGGAGGGAAGCAATTCTCATCACAACTCCGTTGCACCATCACCACTCCACCAATTATTCTCCTCATCAGAATGGACACACAAATGGGACAAATGGGTACCATCCTCATGAAAATGGGAATGGTCAATATAGACAATCACAAAGAAAATGTGAGTCTTCATAAAACCTAAGGAGGGTTCCCATTTTATCCGAAAAGAAATCCGAAAAAATGGTTAAATCAAAGTAAAAAATATTTTTTTAAAAAAAATTAGTGATGAAACCAATTCTTCGAGGTGCCACCACAACATCTCAATGCAGTCAGGCGGATTATCAATTAAAGTCGAGGAGGAAAGCGGCAAAGATGCTGGTCGCTGTGGTGGTCATGTTTGGAATGTGTTATCTTCCCGTACATGTCTACAGTATTTTTATGTATGTCTCTTATTAACAAATCAACCCGTATTAACTCCTATCCGACTTATATATTTTAATCTTTTGTCTTAATTTTTTCATTTCATTACTCTTTCACATTTAGACTTATCGGCATCGAAGTGAATCATGAATATCTCACCTACTTCGCCATGATCTCGCATTGGCTCTGCTACGCCAATTCGGCCATCAACCCGGTCATCTACAACTTCATGAGTGGTAAGAGCACCTATCAGGACATTTAAATCGATGACATAATTGTATTTACTTTGTACTGTCCATTTGAATTTTTTTAAAATCTATCTTCAAAGGTTTGTTGTCCTTTTTTCCGCTTTCATTCTTCTTAAAAAACACAAACCGTTGTTGTACCACGGATTTTTTTAAATTTCATATTTTACTTGTGATGATATTGCGCCCCCTTTCGGTAGATTAGCATTCTGTTGGTTTTAATTTATCCACGTGCAACATAAAATCATTTTTTTAAGATATGTGTTCATACATATTTCATGCATTTAATCTCGTTCCAAAAAATTCCAATTCATTTAAATTCTCTTTTATACTCTAAAAATTATTTAAGCCTTGTTAAAACCTTGCTTGCTTTTTCTTGCATGGCTAAAAGTACATTCAACTGTCCCAAATGGTTAGTTAAGCAATCCTCTGATTGCGTGCAACTCAGTCAAAAAATATTTTATTAGAATAGAATTTTGCTATTTGCCCAAATTTGCATTCAGAATGAATAAAAATTGAAATGGGACACACGAGGCAGGACGCATTTTTTCGTGAATGAGAACCATTATTTTTTTTAAATATCATGTCGCAATTATTACAACTAACTGTCCCAAATGGTTAGTTAAGCAATCCTCTGATTGCGTGCAACTCAGTCAAAAAATATTTTATTAGAATAGAATTTTGCTATTTGCCCAAATTTGCATTCAGAATGAATATTCTCATTCATTAAAAAAATTGAAATGGGACACACGAGGCAGGACGCATTTTTTTGTGAATGAGAACCATTATTTTTAAAAAAAAATATCATGTCGCAATTATTACAACTGAAAGGGATTGTGATTCAATGAATTTTTGTTTTTTTAAATCTCATATATGCTGTCCAATCATTCATTGTTGCAGGGAAAATTTCGTCGAGAGTTTGCACGAGCATTCCATTGCATGTGTTCTAATAAGCCGTACCTTCCTGCTGCCACTTCACGCGTCTACACCTACAACTCTCAACATCGGCAATCTCAACGTGTATAAATAAAAAATAAACTGAACCCTTACCGGCAGCCACTTGACAACTCAACCATTTTTTTCCCTTGAAAAGAAAAACAAGCTTATCAATCATCTCCATCATTTTTTATACTTTTTTTTGTAAAAAGTAACCAAGTGAGAGTAGTCATGCATCCATTCTCTCCGTCCACAGGTGAATCATATGACTTTTCCCGTGAAAAACATGCTTAAGTTTTTTTAGATAAGCCCTGGTTTGTTTTATTCGCTAGAGTAGCTCAAAACTGCTTTGCTTTTTAGATTTGATTATCTTATCTTTAAATGTTGGCTAATATTTTGTAAATTTTGTGAGTCCGAAACAAAGAAAACAATATTTTAATTGAATGTTCACAGGAAAATTTAGGAAGGAGTTCCTCCGAACTTTTGGATGTCGCAGCTGGGCTGCGTCAATTGGCACCCATGGTCATCGCAGGCCACCTTATCGGCGCGGCTATTATTATCGTGGAGGCACCCGAATTCGATTCCAAGAGGATAGTAATGCAGCAAGTGACGATGTAGAGAGGGTTTCCAATGACAGAAGGGTTTTCAATGGATACTCATTTCCGGTGAGGGCAGGCTCCACATTTACGGCGAGTTATAGGTATGCCCTACGAACGGAATTTACTCCGACAAGATCCACGTTTGCTTGAGACCGGCTTTATGTGGAGATGGTACCCATTTGAAGGTTGGAGCATACCTGGTAAGGCTCACGTGCTTCATTGTCACGATAAGTTCGAATCAGGTATGAAAAAATATACAAATTGAAAACAGATCATCTCCACAGATGTGGATAACATAACCGTACTGTTCAACAGTGGCCAGTATTTTTAATTTCAAATAGTCATTTTGATATAAACTTTTTAAATCATATTAAAGTGCTTCGCTAAATGTTACATTAATGATAAGATTTTATTAAAAAATTGAATCATATGTTTCTCTATTTCAACGGGAAAAATACTTTCATTGGGTCTGTTGGAATGATGCTGACCTATTTTGACTGAATATTTTAAAAATATTTTTTTCCACGCGATGTGATCTGAATATAAATGTTTTACTTAAGTGTAGTAACTGATTCTTTCATGTGTGTACATAAAGTTATAAAATAGAGAACAAAATGTTTTTATATAGCTTCCAAAAGTAAATACGCAAGCCCTAGTCTCTTGGATTGTCAGAGATGCCTAAGTTGAATTGCTAAAGTAAGTAAAATCTGTGCATATGTGGACGCAAATTGCTACTAAATGTGGACAGGCTATGTATGCATACTTTTAAAATACCCAACAATTATTTCACATTGTTAAACGAGATACTTAAATAATTATTTTGGATCACTTAAAGTAAGATATTCTGAAATGTGCGAAATTCCTGATGATAATTTGTGTTTGAAAGAAATCTCTTTTGAATAAAACGTTATTGAAACTGAACTCAGTTTGTTCCAACTTATTTTTTTGCTCACTTGGTGCATGGTAGAATAGGACACCTATATTTGGGCAGCAAATAATCAGTTATCTGCCAGCTGGACTGGATTTAGCAATTTTTGTTGAGTCTTTTAAAGAGAAGGTAAGTTAGCAAGTGAGAGTCTCGACGGGGCGAAATGATAAAATCACGTGCAGATGAATTCGCAATACACACCAGAATCTTCCTGTCTGCAAAAAGTAATTCTTGTTTAATTACGCAGTATTTAGGAGCAAATTAAATACTTTTACTTGTTGATTTTGTTCAACAAACTTGTGGGCAAGAATCTAGATCCAAATTTTGAGGGTGAATGCAGCACTTTTATGATTATAGACATCTAAAATTTTTCTCGTTTGCCTGCCTGAAAACGGTCACAATTGCGCTCCTCTAATAATCAGGAGGCAAGGTGCAATTATAATTGGGTTTTAATTTATGCATCAAAGTAAGGAGACAGTTTCCTTTATCAAATTCAGCAAAAAAGCATTACCAAAAATGTTCACGCGATTGCTTCCACTAAGCATGGACAGGTTTGCTTTGATAACCTTATCAGACATCCCAGCGTGACTAAATCCCGAACAGGTTTCTCTGAAGTTGTGTATACATCCTAGCTGATAAATGAGTCCAAATAATAATAAGGTTTCAGATCTAAATTTCAAAAGGGCCACAATCACTCTTTTATTTTGCGACATAATAATGCGAAACCACTTCAGCTATTTCGACTTGAAACGCAACATCACTACTCCTAGTCCTTCACAGATGAAACAACAAAATGACAGTTCCAATGAAACCACGGATCATTCACTTTTGACAAGATCAAAAAGGAGGTTGTAGCTCAGAGAAAATATATTGTGCTGCAAATCACCAAATTAAAGCTGGAATGAAACATGAAACAATTCTGCTTCACATCGTAAAATACTGAGCCTCCATTGAACCAGTAATGACAAAAGACATAAAAAAGGAAATAAATTTTAGTTTGCTGGTTGTTTGTTTCTTTGATAAGCCTAAACAAACGATTGTTTCGGCCTGGTTTCTATCAAAAGAATACTTCGGAGAGAATAGTTTTAGAATGTTAGTATACATATGTCGAGACATTTTTCGTAATAGAGAACGAACATGAGGCACTATTATTCGTAAATTGAGAGGGGATTAGAAAATATCTCATGAAACTTGCAAAATTGGAGCATTTTCTTATATGTAATTTGCATTATGCATGGATTAATCAAGAATAGATGAATAGATGTCAACTGATCCGCTAAATTGAGTCGAAATGCTGGGAGACGACGAAGATATATTTTCGAGCATTTCTCGTGGACAAAAAGTTGTAGAGACGTGCAGATCTTTTATTTGCCTGGTACACGCCACTATTGTCAAATCACTTTGAATGTGAAACTGTATAAATTAGAACCACGAGTCAGGCAGGTACGCATTATTAATAACTAAAGTAGACTAATTAAAAATATTCCCTTTATAAATTTGAAGAGCGGAAAAAGTTTACTCTGTTTTTACATCGTGCAAGTTTGAGTGATTTTGCAGGTAATAGTAAACTGAATTTATGTCGGCGCCCCACTTTGATTTTAGCCCACATAAAATTTAATCAAAGAAATTTGATTAAATTTTAATTAATTTATTTGATTAAAAATTAATTAAATAATTTGATTAATTTTGGCGGTCAAAGTTTTAAAAATCACTAATACTTCTAACACACTAGGTTCAGATAATGTGTTGGGAAGACGTAGAATATATGTTAGGAAGCGCTCTATATGCCTTTACAGAAAATCCTTTTAATAAGTAAAGTTTAGTTTCGGTGTGGTCATAATTAGTGTGCTGAAAAGAGAATTGTAATTCACATGTGAAATTGTTTCAACAAGTGATCTTATACTCGATGAGGATAAATTCGGTGAGACCTTCGCATCCGTGAATCCCGAAAGGATCCCAATATTTTAAAATATGAAAAAATTGAAAACTACGCAACATCTTAATTAGCTTGGCAAACATCCAATGTGACACAATTTCACCCGATAGAAAGTCTATTCTCTATCTTACAACCATAAGCCCTTCAATTATTGTTACATTATCAAATAACGTCGTTGGAGACCCACACAAATGCGAGCCACGACACTATTCCGTGAAAGTCTCTAGTCTTGTCCAAAATAGCCAAAGATATTCAATACATAATTTAGTGGAGCAGCTGGTGGTGAAAGCAAGGACACATGATAAACTTGACCGTGCAGAGAGGTGACACATCAACCTTGGTAAAATTTTCCACTCTCCCTAGAATCAGTCCTGTTACAGTCTATGCCCATTAATTCTATGTAATATTACCACATGCAATTTTCATCTTCCACTAAATTAAGGATGTGCTTCATCAACCCCGAAGACAAAGTTCAGCTTAATGTGTAACTTGAGCCCAGTGACCGCCGACCAGTAATAGGAAACAAAATTCCTTTCTTATGTTACCTTCCATCCACGCAAATATTTATACATTTTTGCATTGTTTCTCTTAGAGTAGATTTTGAGAAGTGAGAAACCACACCCAATTCCCTCCCACCAAGTTTTTGTTTTAGCTAATTATCTTATCTGTTCACCAGCAACCAAAATAAAAGGGAGACAGGTCACTTACGCGGCTAACATTGGTGCAACAAGAGAAGAAGCAAGAGAAGGCGGAATTTAAGCTGCTCAAATGATTCACAGTGATGATATGGTTTTCAGTCTTCTACAATTTTTATTATCGTTATTATGTACCAACTACCAACGTGATATAGTTTGTATGACAAATTTAATTTTATTCTCTCTCTGCGGAAGCGCAGGAGGGAAATTTGAAAGTGCAATCAAGAATGGAAATTGGAACAGCCATTTTGAACACAATAAATATGCAAATGTGAGAAAACGTGCGTAAACATTTACATTGAAACAGTTCTGTCTCACACAACGTGCAATTGCTGATCGTCACCAGGAAGATACATTTTGCTTGCACGAGTACATCTTGCTTATCCAGTAACATGAAAAACTTCAAATATGGAACATCAATTTTTTTAGGTTTTCTTCGCATCATTATCATAAATAAGCTTCTTTCGCTTAGTCTATTTATAAATGCATACTGCATAACTCTAAGCAAGACATAATAACCACTGCAACCTAAGTTTTTAATTGTTTCCACGTATTGAGCCTAAAAATATTGTTCATCGTTTTTCTTATTCATAGTAAACATATTACTGTTCGTGAGTGTATTAATTTCTCTGGTTTATTACCACATAAGTACGCTAATTGGGACAACTAACTGTGTTTAGTTGTTAGTTCCACTAACGTGACCAACTTTACTTCTTTAACAGTATTGTATGATTAGGTTATTCCGAATTAAATGAAGAATCTTTCAAAGGTTATTCAAAATTTTAAAATTGATTCATAATAACGCCGTTCATTTTATATTACAATGAGACAGCACGGACTGGAGGACAGCCAGGATAGGTTTTCATTAGGTCGCACCATAAAAAGAATAACATGTTAAAAAATGCTGTAATTACTGTATGACCATCTTTTCGTCAACGAATATTCTTTCGCAATTCCTTTGAACAATTGAAAGTCAAAATGTTGCGTATTTGAAAGCACAACCTGGCAAATGTTTATAGTTCATGCCAAAAAGAAAAACGAGCGTAAAAAATAAATTATGGATGTTTAAATTACATTTCGTAAATGGAGACGGGTTACATAACACACAAGACTACTCATGTCTTAGATGCGAGAACTTACCTACCTAAACACGTTGTTATTCAAAGTTTCCACGTCCACCTACGCTCCAAAAATTCTTAAATATAGAAACTATTTACGCCAGAAAACTATAGCAATCCATCACAGAAAATTGCGGGTCTAAAAATAAATTTACATTTCTCACACGCCTGTTTCATTTACTAAGATGAAGATAAACCACAAGCCGGAAATAATAAAGGTAACAATCATTTTTCTTTTTAATTCTGACAAACATTTTTTTTACATTTGTGAACATATTTGTGTATTCGTGCTCATTTTTTGTATAAAAAGTTTTGTAAGATACCATTCATAATGAAAGTAGAATGGTAATAATTTGATCAAATATGAATTTGGTCGTGGTTAAAAATGTTCCCTGCTTCACATAAAAATACATGCCTGCATTCATCGCCATCAATCTACAAGATTTCAAATACTTGCCCACATACAAGTCTTGCCTCCTCTGCCTTCCCAGCTCCCTCCTCAAATCTTGCGAACTTGTGAAAAAATGACCACCTCCGTGAAGTGAATCCTTCAAACACAGAAAAATGAGGAAGGTTCCCACTCCCAAATTCAGAATCACTCCGAACGACAAAGTCGAAAAGAATTTGATCAATACGCTTAGCAAAAGTGTGGTCACGATGCAGGCGAACATCATGGAATATGGAAAGATTATTACTCCAATGCACTCATTAATTATTCCCACAAGGACCTCGAGACTTCTGTACTGTCGAAGGGGAACTTGACACAATTTTTGTCCTCGGAAAACACTGTTCTCCTTCACTTTTGCTCTGCATTTCCGTAAAAATGTAATTTCTTGACACATTTGATAAGCTTGTTGGATATTTTAGTCAATTTTTATCAAATTACCTGAGGCTTGAAATCCAAAAGGAAAATGTAACTAAGCTTGGTACAATTGCTGTGCCAATCGTGACACTCACGAAAATACAGAAATTTCCTAATAGCAATTCACTAACAGCTCCAATGATAATCCCGCCAATAGAATTGTACAAATTTGGAGGAAGAAATTGCCCAAGCCAGTAGCGTTTGCTGGTTCTATTCTGGAAGTGTGGGATGAGTGGCATGGCGCCCTGGAGCAAGGCAAATATCGTGCCTACAGCCATAAACTGGTGAAGCTTTTTACCTTCCCTGGATAAGGCAAAGTCGTCACCCCAACTTTCAAAAGAATCTACATTAAGAGCAACATTAAGCTGAAGTTAATAATGAACAATTAATTTTCTAATTAAATTATATTAAGATACCTCTCCAAACTCGTCTCGTTTTGAATAGTGTGTTCATCAGTTCAGTCATCCTAGCCTCGTCCAAGCTCACCAGCACTCCGAACACTGTGGCCACCAAACGGGTCACAGTGTGTGCATAAAAGTTCAAGAATTCTTGGCTTCCTACTGAATCCAGTGTGACGGAGGGAATTTGTGTGAGAAGATACCCTGAGTCCATTATTAGCCAGAGGAGACGGAACAAAAAGATTATCTGAACCTTGCGGCCAGGAAAAACGCAGAATTTTCCCAAACTTTTGTCGAAATGAAAGGGAAGACAGCGAAGAAGGGAACCAGAGTTGTACAATCGAACAGCCCAACTTTCCCAACCAACATTTGAATCTTTTGGTTTCGGTTGGGTTTCCACTGACAAACTGCATATTTCTTCGGAGTAAATCTTTATAGAAGAATGTGGTGATAAGGAAGATAAGGGAGGGTTTGTGTGGGCAGATGTGATTGAATTGAGCTCAGCGGCCATTTTGATTCTCTCCAGAAATTTGTTTTAGAGAAAAAGAGATAAATGTGACTTGGAAAAGTTGCGTTTTGATCGAAACGAAAAATCGAACTGAGTGAGGACGTCCTCGCTCATAGCTTTTTTTAATTATTGGTAACAAAATTCAAAGAAAAATCAATACAAGTCATGGTCACTTTTATGATGTATACTTTCAAGTCATTCAAGAAAGCTTAAAAAACAAAAAAAATGGAGAATTTCATGTTCAACTTTATACCTTTGTTTAAAAAATATCTTCTTTTAGGTACTTCAACTTACGTCGTAGTTACGAATTGTATGAACTTGTAAAACAAATTGTTATAAAATATTCAAGTTGAGTCATTTCCTTTCCTTGGTTCTTAAATGTTTTTTGTAAATTGTTAAATAAAAAAAATTAAATACATAATTTATTTTTGAACACTTGATTCGAAGAAACTCAAAGTACCTAAATACCAGGGGAAAAAATCGATTTTCGTAGGTATAGAATTGCATCCAACGTGGGGTAATTTGATAAATGATAATCAGACTGCTGGCATTACAATTAGCAAAGATTACTAGCAGCATTTTTCTGTAGCAGAAAGCCCTATATTTTATTGTTCATTGTAAAAGATAACATGATAAAATGAAAATCACTGAAAATGAATTCGTCGTAAACGGTCCTGCTCCATCGTGATACGGAAAAGTACAGCATATATGTGAGTGCACATGCAGCCTGGCCCGTTAGTTATTTTTCCAGGGTATTATATTTCCGAAAAGTGGAACGTGGGAGTTTCATTAATCCTTTATTATTAGCCTGGAGCATAAATTTTCCCTTTTTATCCCGTCCAAAAATCAGTGGAGAAACGGCCTCTTGTTTTGCTCCTCGTTTGCTTCATTTATTTGATAGTTCTGAGAATTTGAGTCTGGCACGCCCGAAGGGTTTCGGCCATAGTCGAGTATTTCCCTCCATTCTTTTATAAAACTTGGGTAAAAGTATTCTACTTAATTCCCACTAAAGCCTTTACTCACTTTATTTTTTTTAAAAAACCTGCAGTAAAATCATGACTGGAACGGTTTCTGCGAATGTGACCTCACATTAATTATTCCAAGTATTTAATGATCCAGCTTGGGAGGGAATCGAGGTCGAAGACATTCTAAAAATGGACATATTATATGAGTAAGTTCCTAAAATGCAAGTTGGAAAGCAATACAATATCATATATCACATCAATATTGAGCAATTTGTTTTGTGGTTCGCACGGTGAAAACAACAACAACAACATGCTCCATAAAGGATAACCAGGAATGGAAGGCAATTACGATAAGATTGAGTTCGCGGTGGTAAACACATGGATCATGTAATTTTGAGCAAACATTAGGCAACAATGTTTTCTTGATAAATAACGCTGTACATTTCCTTTTTTTGGCCAAATCAAGCAAATCAGAGTGACCCTGAACTATAGAACGTGACAAGTATATGCTTTATGGGTATTTTCGGCTGTTCCGGATCATAAAGTGAGATATCTAAGCCAATAATGGAGAGAAAGCGTAACAAAAATGAGAGCATAACGTGCTCTTGTTTCTTTATGGGCAATTTTGTACCGCCTCCAGTGTTTTTATTTCTCCCATCAATCCAAACTAAATGACGCATATTGCATGCACAGCAAAAGGGAAAGCAAGCACTCCAATAAAAAGCAGAGTAGGGAACGTGACCTGAGTGTGGTAAGGATGATGGATAAGATGGTGTAAAAAAAGCATTCTAGATTGTAAATCTAAAATCCCTTATGTCAATCAAACTGATCCAGACTGAAGCGTCTGTAGAGGATTATAATGGTGAAGGACATTTTATGAGACGTCTTTGGTGGCACTTTTTAGCTAGTAAAAATAACACTAGCAATAAGTGGCACGAAATTGAAAAACATGGAAATCACTTAACCTTGCAAAGGAAAATGAATTAATGGAAGCATTTTATATAATTTGGAACAACATATCTATAATTCTATTCAAATTGATATAGAATTGAGCGACTTAACGTACAGCATTTCTGTTGTTCGAGTGGCCGTTGCGACCAAAGTGGTCGTTTGCTGGTGTTCGTTTTTGTACATGTTGGTCCGGTTTTTCCCAGGAGAGAAGTTCTTCCTCATTTAAACACATTACGATAAGCATACAATATATTTTTTTATGTTTGAACAACTAATCCTCCACACACGAAAGAGATTTTAAGGAAAAATGAACATTCGCATTGCATTTGCAAAGGGTTTTGTTTTTCCTGAAATGTCAAAAGTTAGAAAATATCTCCTAAAAAATTATTTTTTGGGTACTAGCACATTATGAACAAAATATTCCGAACGACTTTTATCATGTATTGTATTAACCACAAAGGAATTACATGGAGCAGTGCTGCACTTTCAATTCAGCTACCATTGTATATTATTGTTAACGGTATTGCGCCCACTTGAAAAGACAATTACCACTCTACTTTCCGCGAAACTCACTATCTGCGAGACTTAAACGTAGAATTTATCCCAATATTTAAAAGATATGTCTTGGTGCCGACGAAGTTTGTAAATGACATTATTATGTGAAATGTGGTAAAATAAATTGCTCATAATATTTACATGCAAGCCTTCAAGCCTCGACTCGTCCACAGCGTGGACGGAATACCCG
>JAHZNF010002221.1:0-16922 GCA_027744215.1 Troglopedetes dispersus
CTTTTTTTTCTTCTCGAGTATCAGTAATTTCTTTCTTGTTTCCATCCTTCTTCCTTTGAAAAGAATCCTTTTATTCGCTACATTGTTTTTTCTGTGTGTCCTCCTTCACCAAAAAAAACCTTCTTTTATGAACACATATAATAGTGTGTTTTTTTATTATGTAATCCCATGAAAACAAAAAAATATCCTTGTGTGTGTTCGAACGAAACAATCACACGATCCTTTTCGTAGTAAAGTAAAGGTAATGAGAAGAGTACATACAAATGGACACGGAATTATTATTTATTGCAGCTTCCATTCTCCTCGTCAGCAGCAATCAGCCTTCGATAATTACTGTTTATTATTTTTTTTTCAAGACTCAAGCTAAAAAAAACACAAGTATTTATTAATGGAGCAGTAGAAGTGGAGGAGAAAATAAGAAATGAGTCTCAGCACTTCGTGGTGTTCTCCAATAAAAAAATATGTATGTGTGCGTGTGTAATACATACATAAAAACTCTTCTTGGGATGATGTTGATCATGAGGGAAGGTATTGAAGAAAGAAGGAGAAGAAAAAAAAATGATAAGGTAAATATGTCCTGCGGCTATTTGTAGTAAATAATCCTCACATTATCTTCCTTTTCTTCTCTTTTTTATATGG
The DNA here is from genome assembly GCA_027744215.1 of Troglopedetes dispersus. Classification (NCBI taxonomy): domain Eukaryota; kingdom Metazoa; phylum Arthropoda; class Collembola; order Entomobryomorpha; family Paronellidae; genus Troglopedetes; species Troglopedetes dispersus. Next base: position 640 of record JAHZNF010002221.1, read on the forward strand.
TTATCATCATCATCATATCTATAACAATCCTTGTTTTTTGCTGATGTGTGCATTTGTAAAAAAGTGAACATGTCTAACGAGACAGGGATAATTGTTCTATGGTGAATGAATGAGCACAGAAGGAGTTTGTTCAATCTGCTGTGATGCGAATGTGAGTGAGGGGAATGCAGAAAAAAAGGATCAGGTAAATTAGGCGAATAATTGTTACATAATGGGGAACGTCATGCCAATCCAGATGATTACCGAGTCAATTCTCTTCCATCTTATTGTGTGTGTACAAAAAATAATATAACCAACCTGAGAACAGATAAGATAGAAAGAGTCTGGGAGATGGTCTTAATTGAGCTTTAACCAGTGGCATTATTATTATGACGAGTTTGTTTCTTAAAAAAAAGGGTTGATGTGTATTTTTTTTCTCTCTCTCTTGCCTGTTCAGAGATGACAAGTGGAACACCCATTCCGTTTTTTTTTATTTCTTGTTCTGTAATCAATCAAAAAATATATATGGAAGCAGGCTTCCCTTCATTTTCAATTTCGTGTGATGCGTGTTCGCTTGTTTGTGGTGGTAGTGGTGGGATATTCGTATTTTTTACGACATAATAATTTGAAAACTAATTTAATATTCTCTTCATTTGCAATTTTTTTTAGGTGGTGGAGGCAAGTTAATAATTTTCTGTTTGTTTTCTTCAGAAGGTTATATACCATGATTACCGGGGAAGAGACTTCTTGTGAGTTTTTTTTAATATTTGTTTACACAGACCTGTCAGCTTAGATTAAAATTTTAAAAAATGCGTCGAGAGCGAATTGAGAATATGCTGGATTATTAGTTTATATGTAAATAATGGTAAATTTTTCACCGGTGAAGAGAACAGGTTTTTTTATATTCAGGAAAGTTTTTTCTGAACTAAAAATTCCACCATGACTTCATTCCGTCTATCTTAAATTTAGTGAAAAAGTACATGACGGGTTAATTACACGAATGCTTTTATGCACACAGAGCGAGTCTAATTAATTACGAGTAAAAAAATATATCCACTAAGCAAAATGAATCTGTGGGTTTGTGTCCACACAAACAAATCATTTCATTTATATACACAACCCAAAGGATATCAGTTTTACAGGATTTTTTTTTATTTCCTCCTTTTGAAAATTACATGTAGCAAAAGAAGACACATCAAAGTAGATGTTTTTAATAAAAGTTGGTCCACGCGTTTCATTTTATACAGAGACGTGTAGCAAATTAATTTACAAATTTATGCACATCAATACTATTTTACAAGATAATTTACAATACAAAATAAAATATGCTTAAGTTAGACAATAAGTCTTATACCCGTTCAGTAACAAAATATACTTAAAGAATAACAAATTTGTACATTGTAACTCGGTAACTGACTACAAACCTTTTCCTTGCAAATTAAATTAATTTAAATATTCAAAACCATTTTGATGTTGTTGTTATCTGCAATAATACAATTTACATAATTATTATTGCAAAACATACTTTTCAGTCATTTAGTAATTCACTTTGCGTATAATTTTTTTTTCTGCGGTGAAAAATCAATCAATTGAAAATATGCTAATCTAGCCAATTATTTAAACAAGATTTGAATAGGATCACGTCCAGTGTCCACAATGGACGGAGTGATGACTGTGACTGGACGACGTGACGAAACTCTCATTAAAGCACTGCTCATAGGTTCTCGAGGCGCTCACCTCGGAATACTGGTCTCCGCAACAGGAGCACCGACTCATGGCAATTTCTATGGTTGGTTGCGCCATGCCACACTTCTGATGACAAATCATATCCGCAAGGGAAGCGGAATGGTGGAGACTCGGTAAGAAGCGTGGCTCAAAGCTCAACTGATTACTTTGATTATTACTGCTCGGATGATGATGATGACCAGAGGAAGAATGACGGTGGAAGCTTGCCGCTGACGACGAGTTGATCGACGGCGTGGACAATTTCCGAGGAGTTAAGCTCCTCGTCTGCTTCACCAGTTGGGCCTTCTGGTGGCGGCGCAGGGCACAGGCGGCCGTAATCACTAACACCGAGACGGCCGTCGACGTGCCCAGAACTATGATGGGGAAAGGGAGAGCGGACGATGAACCGGCCATTGCTTCTGCGCCTGAAGAAATGAAAAAAAAAATGTTTTGCTAATATTAATACATACATAAATTTATACTGATTCATTTTCTTCGGAATTTATGAACACATTTTTTGTATAAATTTTCCTTGTGATTATCTAATAAAAAAATGTAATATTGTACCGGTGAGCACAGTGAGCTTCGCGTCTCGGAAGATGTAGCCCACACTGTTCGTGGCCAGACAAATGTAGACACCGTCATGTAATCCTGGCTCCGCTTTCAGGAAAATTAGGCGACTAATGATGGTCCCATTTCGTTGCGTCTCATTCACCCGAATTGTGTCATCTTCCGCCTCCTAAAAAATAAAAAACAGGCAATTTGTGTTAACTATTCTTCAAAAAAATAAATAATAACTTCACACGATTATTCAAATAAAGCTCCTTTTAATGAAATCATTATATTGCTTGTCACATGACAGCCCACAAACAACCATATTATTTATGCATGTGGTTAAGAACAACTTCATGGATCTCTAATGTTGTTTGTTTTCGCTTGGTTTAGGATGGGAAACCAGTGAACGAGAGAATGTGGCGGTGGTCCAGTTGGACACTCATCCTGTTAACTATTCTTCAAAAAAAAAATAATAACTTCACACGATTATTCAAATAAAGCTCCTTTTAATGAAATCATTATATTGCTTGTCACATGACAGCCCACAAACAACCATATTATTTATGCATGTATGTGGTTAAGTCAACAAGAAAAAAAATAAAAAAAATATTTTTCTTTATTGTTTTTTCACGTGCAAAGCCTCTCGTCTTCTTACCTGAATGACAAGAACATGCTGGTCTTCGACGTGGAGCAGCCTGTGCTTGTTCTTGAGTGCATGTTCATTAATCTTGATGTCTTTGGGAACACGCTTGAGCCACTTGATGTGTGGAGGAATGGAGGACCTGCCAGTCTTCACGATGCATTCCAACACTGCCTCGTGTCCTGTCTGCACCGTCGTGTTGTTTGGATAGCCCACAGCCAACTCCGGCTTTCGCTTCTCAATCATCTCTGGTTTTTTTTAAATAAAAAACAAACAATGGTTTTTTTGTGTTAACAACAATGAAGAAGGTAGAAAATCACCGTTCATTATTTGTCCGAAAAAATGATAAAACAAGCAACCATGTTATTTTCATCAGAAAATTATTTTTTTTACAAACAAGATATTATATAATGTTGTTCCTTTTTTGCGGGGAAATTTAAGACATATTCTTTATTTACTTTGTGCACCATTGTTTCATCTAGTAATCATCATTGTGTCCACTTATATTTTTTATATAAAAAAGAAGAAGATAAAACATGTTGCATGCTTGTGCGTATGGAGTGGACATAAGTGGAGAAGATTTTAAAAAAAAATTGGGAATGTGAGAAGAATTTGAAATTACTTCACCATCATATTTTTATGTCAGGACGTGTTTTTTTTGTTCAATGTGATGACTCAATACAAGAATGTTAGATTGATGAAAGATTTTATTATCAAAACCATTATATTTTTTTGTTGCCGGCTTGTTCAACAATCCTCGCTTATCGCATACCTGTCACATGAAGATGAATGCTGATCTCAGCTTTGCCGAAGCTGTTTGCAGCCTTGCAAGTGTAGGTGCCGGAGTCCTCGGCCGTTAATTTATTCAGGATGAGTGTCCAACTGGACCACCGCCACATTCTCTCGTTCACTGGTTTCCCATCCTAAACCAAGCGAAAACAAACAACATTAGAGATCCATGAAGTTGTTTATTATATGACCATTATTACTATTACTGGAGCAATAATCGTAATGAGAGCAGGCAAGAAAAAATATTATTTAATGGTCTCATCAATACTAATTTTTTTGGTTGACTCCCATTAATATTTTTATTACCTACCATGATAAAACAAAATTTATGCGTAATTTAGATAAGGAAGTATAATTTTCGTGGTGCATACATACCTTGACCCAAGTGAGTTTGGCTGGTGGAGCGCCTTGGATCTCGCACCGGAAGCGAATTGTATTTCCCGACGTCAGATGGACCGGTCCCGCCTGCTCTAAAGTATCCGGAGTGAAGGTCGGAGCAACGTGTGGGAAATTCGCCAGAGAGTCTCCAGTAATCCTAATGTCTGAATTTTCTGTGAATGCTGAACTGTCATCTGGCAAAAAATAAGTAAACACAAACATTAAATTACTACAATTGTGTCCATAATTATTATTGTCATGAAGGAAAAAACCAAACGAAGTACAGCAGAACTACTACTACCAATTATTATTTATTTAATCGTATTACCCAGAATATTTACATGATATTTGATGGCTCCCCTTTCCTTTTGTTGCATGCAAGAAGGTATTAACCACTATTTACATTATTCTAATCCATTTTCTCTTATCCTTTTTTTATCGTGAGCCCACATCTGCCATTCTTTTGTGAGTGGGTAACCTCCCAATTCTCCTAATATTTTCATCTCTGTTCAATGTAGAGGAAAAAAATCTTTTCAAAATATTTGTTCAGGACACAAAAAGTAATTTCATTAGTCTCCACAATAAACACTCCTCCTCCAACCAAGAAGAAAATAAATAGTGGGAGAGGTGGAGACGTGTTCAACAAAAAAATCTTGACTAGTCCACTGCATTTTTCTGGCTCAACATCTGCACAAAAATCCCATGCTGCATAATGTGAGAGTCTCTCTTTTCAAGTGACCGGGTTGAATGGATCAAATTTTTTTTTGTCTTTTTACAACAATGAATTTTTTCTCTCTTGACCTCACAATAGAGAAATGTGGTGCGACGAGTATCTATCTAAGGTATATGGTAGTATTTTTGAATCTCAGAATTTAGACCATTTCTGAAGCTTCTAGAAAAAATCTTTTCAGGACGGGTCTTTTTTTTTAACTCAAACTAAGAGAGGCTTGGGTTCAAGTGGGGCTAATTAGAATCAAATGTGTTCATTAGGCATTTCCCTTTGATGCTGTCACGTCTGCTTTTTTTGCGCCTCTCATTAAATTACGATTATGAAAGGGTTATGCTGCTCCAAAAGTGTAATTTTTTGGAGATGGGTTGTAAAAAAGTTGACGTGGATTGAACCGACCTCCAATTTGTCTCAATTTTATTGGAACACACCAGCTCATTTGTCAGCTCAGTTGTGGTCATTTCGTTCAAGCATTTACAAGGCATATAGAGCAAAAACGCATATGAACTTGGAGTAAAGGATAATTTTAATTTTCATTTGATAAATAAAAAATGAGCCGTAAACCAGAGAATGACAATTCTAGAAAGAAATGTACATAATTATAGAATGCAAGCTTCTTTGATTACACAGTGTGCAAGCAAGCGTACCCTTCTGCATGTCACTTATTTTCCCTTTTTTTTAAATATATTTTTTAAGTTGCAGGGAAGTAAGCCCTTAGAGCAAACACACATAAAAATACACTGTGGACAAAATTTAATACTATCATCACACCAATATTATTTTTATCCCAGGTCTGACTATTCACAATCTGCTCCAACTTATTTATCCCCATTTGACATTTCACGACGACAAGCCCAACAGTTTTGACACGTTGCGTTGCAGCAAATATTTTTTTTGTTTCATTAAAGGCATGCCCCTTCTCTCACCTTATTTTTTCTTCAGGTGTAATCCAAGAAAGCACACACACACACACTTTGTTTGCCTGTGAAAAGGGTACATTTTCTTGAGAAAAATTAATGGGGAATGAATTTGAAGGCAGTCGCCTTAAAAATGATCCTTGTCATTGTACCTAACTGCTGTTGTGTTGGTTCGTCGCGGAGCATGAAATTGTCCCCACCTTATCAAAACACGAAATATAATGAGGAGAGGAGAAAAAATAATAAAATTGGGAACAAAAAAGGGGACACCTCCATAAAAGTGTCAGGTCACCAAAAGAGAAGAAGACAGAGTGGTCGTAAACACTGTCAAAGTTCTTTCTTCTTGACAGTGACAAGACTCTCTAGGTTATAGATACAAGATGGATGCACCGTTTATTACTGGCTTCATAGAAGAAGAACATAAATAGAAAAAAGATCGTAAGAAAGTTGAGAGTTAAGAATGTGTGTATATATTTTTTTTAAAAAAAATAAAGAAGTGTGTGCGTGCGTGCCTTCCTATAAATCTTCGTGCGACACAGAGAGCAAAACCCAGGAATAAAAATTGTGAGGGATTGTAAAAGTCTTTTTATTGCGACATGAGGACCCTTTCCTATCTCTCTCGGAATATGGAAGTGATGAAGAGTGAGTGGACAAGAAATGTAAAACTATAAAATCTAGATAAATCTCTCTCTTCCACTTCACAACTTCTCTCAAAATAAATAATACTTGGTTTGCGTGTGTGTGTGTACTTAGCTATATTTACCTGAAAATCATGGGGCATCCAGGTTTTGATTACTTACTTAAACTTTTCCCTCACTTTCCATATTTCATTTTTGTTCATCTTATCTTTTTTTTCATGATTATGATGACGTGACAAAGAAAAGCAACAGAGACAGACGGTCACACACCGAGAGATTCTTTGTTGAGTTCTTTTTTTAAAGTAAACATTAAAGTGAGACAAGAATTACTCATTGTTACTTTTAGAAGGGGGAAAGGGACACTTGAACAATTCTGAAAGTCATTTTTTTTTAAAAAAAAGTCATCTTTTTCTTGAAGAACAGGATATGCCCCCTGACTTCTAGATTCTCAGGGGTGAATTTGGTGGTTTGTTGTTGAGAAGGTCCAAGTTGCGCAACAAAAGATAGGACAATATTGCACACACATAGTCCAACATGCAGAGATATTTTCTCTGTGAAGAATATTGGGGGACTTGGGGATAACGTAACAGATGGGTAACCTAATATGTTCAAGTTGAGTTAGAAAAAAACCCTTAAAAAATTATTCGTTTTGAAAAAAATTGTTTCACAATGTTTTTTTTTGGTTAAAGAGAGTCAGAAAGACGAAACTCATCTCAAATATCTTGTGTCCTCATCGTCACCGTTTTCTCAACATCCGCACATCAACCTTAAAAACCTTTGACACTTTTTTCAACATTTTTTTTCAAACACAACAACATTTTGGAAAAAAGAGGCATTTCACTTGACGTAGGGCAACGTACACACATTTCTGACCTGACTTCATTTATTATTTTTCAGCAGAGATGATGAAAGGAGTAGATTACTTGCTCTACTTTGTTCAAAGTGAGTTGCATCAAAAGACAAAACGTAAATCTTGTAACACTTTCCAACCTTTCCAAATTATTAATGAACCTCGTTCAAATTTTTTTATTACACTTTGTTCAACTAATTTTTAAAAAAAATTATGAATGTAGGATTGATAACACTAGTAAAAAGGAGTGAAGTTAACACTGACAAAATTTTTAAAAAGTGATTTCTACATTTACATACATTTTCGGGTCATAAATCAGATCGTAAAATTCTCCCTGGAATTTGCAAGGAGTAGATTACTTGCTCTACTTTGTTCAAAGTGAGTTGCATCAAAAGACAAAACGTAAATATTGTAACACTTTCCAACCTTTCCAAATTATTAATGAGCCTCGTTCAAATTTTTTTTATTACACTTTGTTCAACTAATTTTTAAAAAAATTATAAATGTAGGATTGATAACACTTGTAAAAAGGAGTGAAGTTAACACTGACAAAATTTTTAAAAAGTGATTTCTACATTTACATACATTTTCGGGTCATAAATCAGATCGTAAATTTCTCCCTGGAATTTGCATCTCATCTTCATGAGCACAGATAAAGAAGTTTTATATGTTTGCTTTTAAAAGGAGTAAATCACGCCAATACATCAATGTCACAACTTATCAATATTACTATTTAAAGAAAAACGTTGGTCGATTGAAAAATAAGTGTCACCAAAATGCGAGAGAGATGCACTTTCCGTAACGTCGATAAATGGATGCTGATGCTGCACGCAAGTGGCAGCATCCCATTCTAATTTTAGTTCGTGCAGCGCAGCACTAAGGAGACTTGTGCTTGGCTCTCAAAGGCAATAATAAAGTAACGGAACCATCTCCATAAACCACACACACGACGACGACATCTCACCAGGAAGATAAATCCAAGATGAGATTTTGAATCAGAGTGAAAAAATGGAAACCATTATTGAGCAAGTGTGTCCATGATGAGTGATGGATGGGATGTCTCAATATTAGAAGAAGAAACTTTTTCATAAAGATCACAAATGTCAATGGATGCACATGCCCACTTGAAACAAACCTTGTGAATAAAAGTGTGTAATGTAATGTGTCAGTCATATTATGACTAGAGACAAAAATCAGAAGTGAACAGAAAGCCTTCCTTTTTGAGCTTCTCTTGACCTCACCTGAAGAAGCTTAATTGTCTCAGGAAAGGGAATACTGCCTTGAAAGATAAGACAGACATATCTCTCAGGTGGTGCACGAAACAAAAAAAAAATCAATGGGCCATAATAGTTGAATATTTTTTTTTGTTGCGTGACCACCTGAGTTGACAAACGAAGAAGTAAATGTACGGGCTCCCTACAGTGTGCACATATTAAGCGAGCCATAAAGAAAGTTAAAAATGTCAAGAGAAATTACGTATTAAAATGAGGGAAACCTGACAGGAAGCTTTAGCTTGGAACGATTTTTCTACTAAAGCAGTTTCTAGCGTGACCACCTGAGTTGACAAACGAAGAAGTAAATGCACGGGCTCCCTACAGTGTGCACATATTAAGCGAGCCATAAAGAAAGTTAAAAAATGTCAAGAGAAATTACGTATTAAAATGAGGGAAACCTGACAGGAAGCTTTAGCTTGGAACGATTTTTCTACTAAAGCAGTTTTTTATGATGTGGACTCACTGCTGAGAAGAGCTGGAGACCATGTCAATTATCTACCTACAATGGTCACATTCAGTTTTTGATGAGAGAGGACAGGAAGTGGATTATTTGTACACGTTTGTGTTTGCAAAATGATAAGTTGTGTAATGTACAATTTTCTTTGTTTACGAGCATTCTCTCGTGTCCTCCCAAAAGCTTCACAAATCACAGTTGATTTCTTCATACTATTTTCCTGTTGGGATATAAATGTGCGCCATTGAGCAGAACTTGCTTCTTTTCTTTCTTTTCATATTTTTGTTCGTCATAAAAAAACTTGCTGTTTGTGCACTACCTCTTCCCTTGCGCAATGGAGGATATGTCTGAAAAAAATATTTTTTGACAGAAATCTCTGTAGCTACAAAATATGTACGCACATAGCGAGAGGACAATATGTCAAGTGTGTCTGCTCACTGGAGACTTCTGCTGCTCTTCTCGTAAAAAAATTATGTTTCTCAATAAATATCCCCGTAGTTCACCTTCCCTTGCGTAAGAACAATGTCACAAGTCAAACAGAAAAAAATAGTGTTTTTTTGTCCAACTTCCTTTCTTATCTTCTTCGGTGATTGTCCCCTCGAAAAAAAAAACAAAATGAATGCCACGTAAGGGTAAGTCCAGTCAGACGAGGAAAAACATATATTTTTTTAAAAGTCACAATGCACATTTCTTCTGAGTCAATACTTCTCAACATGACGCGCATGAGCCCAAAATCTAGCTTCACAATTCTTTCATTTTGTAAAGGAAAATGAAAGGGGGACAAGATTTCCAAACTTCTTCAAAGTAAACATTACAGTTTTTTCTTTCGATTTACCCAACAATAATGTTTCATGTTTGTCACTAGAAGAGTAGCAAAAGTAGTAAAAGGTTGAGTGAAAAGAAGGAGGCATAAAATCGTCTCAATTTCTTTTCCAACCTTATTTATACAAGAAAAAACATAAAAATCTGTGATGACGTGATTTCAGTTGTATGTAATGTAACATCTTTGCCTTACTTGAAAAAGTGTGAAGTATATACCAAGGAGGACAATCTGAATATTGTGTGGCATGACTATTTAGTTGACTTTTGCTGTGTTGGGACAAGAAGTTGAGAGACGAGAGATTAGAACAAAGTGGAAAATGCTTTCGAAACCCTACCTCCGGTTAAATGCATACAACAAGTCGAAGGATGGAATCTCGTAAGAAGGGGTCGTGGTGATCAGCTCTCAAGTAATTTTCTCTTAAAACTGAATCCCTTGTAATAGAAAGAGACGAGGGATGCTTTCTGGTAATTTTTTGCATCACTCCTCTTTTCTGCTAAACATAAAAAATATGGAAACTCTAACTTATGCATCAGCACCCTCGTCACAGAATTTTAATATTGAATGTGAAGAGGTACAACAAATAGGTAGTTTAATTGCATTTCTGATACAGCTTGCTGCGCCAGAAATTCAATACGGCTATTTGGGTACAAAATTTTGCGACTCACCTCACATCACAAACATCACACAGCATAGTTCCGTGAGATTAATTTGCCAACCAAGCAACTGTCTTTAATTTTGCAATTCTTGTCATTTTGTAAGGTTTGGATTCTACGAATTTGTTTTCACATTTTAACTTTATGTTCTTATTTGTTCGTTTTGGTTGCCCTTCATGATCTCTCATGGTTGTGAATTTCTTGATGGTGCAACGTACATACATGTAAATATTACCTAAACCGTGCGTACAGGAACTATGTTGATTCTTCAACACATTCCAGTCGAGGGAATGGCTCCGTTTCTTCTTGAGATTGTAATCAGCAGCAACGACTCCACAAATTACTGTCTTCATTGTCACCATTTCTCAGACCCTTTTCAAGAGTAAAAGTTTGAAAGGTCATAACCGGGTCCAACGACAATTCTCGAGAAATAAGTAAAAAACTAATTTTGGTGACACTTTTTCTGCGTTGGTAGCTGCGTCACGTGAAATATGTCTGAATAGCCCAAAACTCATACTAACCGAAATTTTAACCCAAAATTGTTTTAGTCGAAGTTTGAGTTTTTAAGAAATCTCTCCTTCGCCAATTGGAAGGTTAAACATAGCTTTCTTAGAAAAAGAATCGTTAGGAAACTTTAATGATTTCTTTAATAAATCAAGATAGAGATTGTACACCACATCCAAAAAAGGTGAAAGAAGATTTTTTGATTAGTGACAAGATGTTAGTTAAGAAATGTGGACACATTGCTACCCATTCTCCTTTTTGTGTTTTAGGAATGAAGTGGTGGATTTCTAGGGTTGATGCAACACATTCATTCATTACCATTATCACAGGCACATCTCCCAGAACAATAATCATAGTTCGTTCTCAGCTTGTTATCCAAATCAAGGAAAAAAAATCATAGGTTTCTTGTGTTCAAAGAATTTCTCTACTTCACCATAAAAAAACTGTGTATTCATTTAGGAAAGGAAGGAATACACTTTGGCTTGATTTTTGTCAGACGCCAAAAACAACAAAGTTAGAATATTGTTCTACAATGTAATGGCCCCGCCGGATTTTTTTCGTGACTGGATAATCGCACATTTAGTTTGGTTGGAACCAACTGTGTTATATCATTATTACATTTCGAAACACCGAAAACAAAAAAAAATTTACAACGAAATTGTTGCAACAGGAAACATTCGCTTCAAGTGTTTTTATTCTGAGTGGCAGAAAATTTTTTTTATTATTATTTTACTTTTGAAATATTCGGCAAAAAAGGAAAGCAGATGAATTGTGATGATTTTGGAGGCAGCGGTGTTGTTTTGTGTGGTGAATGGAATTTCGAAACACCGAAAACAAAAAAAATTTACCACGAAATTGTTGCAACAGGAAACATTCGCTTCAAGTGTTTTTATTCTGAGTGGCAGAAATTTTTTATTATTATTATTTTACTTTTGAAATATTCGGCATAAAAGGAAAGCAGATGAATTGTGATGATTTTGGAGGCAGCGGTGTTGTTTTGTGTGGTGAATGGTTTCGAAATTTAACTAAAAATGAATGGAAAATGACAGCTGGGTGCTAACGACACCGGAGACTGTTTTTCTTTATGGGTGGAGGATACACACTCGACAAATTTTTATTCTTTTTCACAAGAAAATTTCCATAATTGCTGGTCCCCTTTTGTGCCCACACTTCACCTGACTATTTTACAGATTTACTTCATACATTCAAATTTCCACATGAATTGAAAAATAAGTGCATAATATATTCCACACTGAATAATGTGTGCATTTTGAGTGATTTTCTATGAAGCGAAAAAAAATTTCCCGCTGTGGAGTACACCATCATCCTAAGTGATTTCTCGCAGGGGAAAGATTCATATAATGAAATGACTTTGTACTGTACATTCTTCTCTGTTTTTTATTAACTGAAAGAATGTCCCGAAAAAAAGAGACACTGGCCAACTAAAAACTTGCATCAACCATGTGTTTATTTTTATGGTGGTAAGATATGTGAAATTATAAAGAAAGAAAAAAAATGCAATTGCGAGTGAACTCCGGGGAAACAAGGAGTGACAATTACCCACACGCTGGTTAACATTATTATGGTTACATCCAAGTATGAGCAATTTGTGTCTGCTGAGAGGTAATATGGAGAAGTGATAAAGATTATTTTCTAAAAAAATATATATGAAGAGAATTTTTATGGAAGTGCATACCTGTAACAAGAAGTCGCGTCCGTGCAACATGGGAACCAAACCCACTCACTTTGCACTCGTAGACACCCGAGTCGCGTGGAATTAGTGAGCGGATGCGGAGCGCCTTTGAGGTGATGCGGAATCGTGACCAGGAGTTGGTGATTAGCTCTCCATCCTGAACACAAGGAACACCAAAAAAGTATTTCATCATGATTCACAATTTCCCGTCTCAGTTGCAATGTCAGAACTATGCTTTTTACGTATTTTTGTTACTCTTTCCATTTTTTTTAAAGCAAGATTCAACATTTTTGCCGAAATAAATTAAGGAAATAAGATTTTTTTTCAAAACTATAGCATTTCGCAGATGTTGATTGAATTACTTAATTTACTTGTAAAANGAAATAAATTAAGGAAATAAGATTTTTTTTCAAAACTATAGCATTTCGCAGATGTTGATTGAATTACTTAATTTACTTGTAAAATAAAGCAGCAATGCATGGAAAAACGCTTGGAAGGAGAAAATGAATTTTAAACAATTAAACCGAGAGCCATTAAATAGTAATTATCTCAATTTTGATTACTAATTTCCGTGTTTAGTCAAGCTCTTCTCACAAAACACATTTTTTTTGTGAAATGAGTTTCTAGCATGTCATCATATTCAGGTCGGCAAAACTATCAAAAGGAAAGGTTTTAACTCTTTAATTAAAATCTAGCTTTTTATTTATTTACCTTGATCCAATCAACAGCCGGCGACGGTTCGCCTTCCGTTGGACACGCAAAGCGAAACTCTTGTCCAGCTGACAAAACCTGAAGTGGCTTCACTTCTCTGGGAATGGACTTTTGAGATCCTACAAATGGAAATGAAAAATTGTCAAAAATTTTTTTAACAAAACAATAGAACATTATTTTTTTGCAATGAGTATAATTAAAATGTCATTAATCATTATTGATTGCCGCATATTACTGCTGGCATTATATGCAGTATAGTATTTTGCCTTTGTGTGTGGTCTTTCTTTTTGAAAGGGAAAACAATAACGCGAAAGAAAAAAAATTATAGATAACCTGATGGGTTGTACTTTTGTGGCTATGGATTTGAGTGATCACCACACCAACCACGCACACGGCACATTGAATAATTACAGGGCAATTTATCCATCCTCTCGAAAGCGTATAAATAAGCTTATCCAATAATGGATACGCCACAGTGAACGCAAGAGAAATGAAATGAAAAGTGATCCTTTTTTTCTTCTTCATCCCTGCTAAATCGTGTTAACACCCGTCATACAAGAAGCCAACCTTGTTCCAATAACATCATCATCATCATCATCATCCAACTTTGAGTTTCAATCTTTTCAATGAGTTTTCTTATGCAATCCATTTATTTAAGTAGGGGAAAGTGATAACTGAGGAAAGAGTAAACAGTGGGCGTCACACAGACCAACACACACGCACGCACGTAATGAAAGAGGTGAACAAGAAATTAATCATAAGTAAAACACACAAAAATCATCATAAATATACAACTTTATTGTTTTCCTTCCTCATTCCCTTTCAAATAGCCTGGGCATATTTTTTTCGCATCCATCTAAAGATAAGTGAGTGAGTTGAGTTGAACTAGCGTTGACTGAAGCCTCCATTCACTACTCAGCTCTTTTTTGAAACAAAAAAAAAAACTTTTGAAAACTCATTCAACAACTGTTTTACTGAAGGAAATGAAAGAAGAAGAAGAAAAAAAATCGTTACATGATACAAACATCCTTCCTTCAATAATGCACACAAAAAACATAACAGTAAAAAAGCTGTAAGTTCTTATTTTTTCTCAAAGGCTTTTTTTGTAATGTGTGCGTGTATAGCTTTTGTTGATGACTACTCTGTGAACAGACACAACAAAACTGAGAAGAAAAAAAAATAGTGGGTGGAATGAATATAAAACCCTTGTATTTTTTTAATATTACGGAGGAAGGGGGAAAAATGATGACGATGATAAGTGAGTGTTGGAAGGGCCTGAGATGTTCCAGATGCTACCATGTACTTAGAAAAAGAGATATATTTTTTTAAAAACCATTTTAGAAATATTATTACTGTGGAAAAAAAGGAAAAGTGTTTCATGTTGTGATGATGATGAGACAGTTTTAAGCTGCTATTTATGAACACACAAACTTTTTTATGTCTACACACACATTCCCCCAATAAAGTACTATATGTCTCCGTTAATACAGTAGTATTGAGACCAAGTCTCGATCATTTAAAAAATCGTAGAAGTTAAAAACTTTTGACTCGTTCATTTCAAACTATTTGGGATCATTTTGGTTATCATTATGTGTGCGAATGCTTTTTAACCACCATTTAGCGTTCACACCATTTCTGTCACATGGACAATAAAGGAGCACTGAAATATTTAAGGGATTTTTTTGTGCTCTCATTCCTTCACAGAGTAAACTGATCCGTAATGTTTTGGAGTGGAGTATCAACGAAAAAAATATGTTGCCGTCAGAAAATGTAAGTGAAACTCTAAATATGTCATCAACGCATCCATTCCATTTTCATTATTGTTACGGAGCAGTCACATCTTGAAGCAATATTTTTTAAATGTTTTGAAACAAAAAAAAATGATTGGTATTATTACCAGTTTTGAACCGTATTTAATAAGTGGTAAAGGGAGCAACATGAGTATCATAATAATATTGCACATTTAAAATTATTGGTACATGTCACATTTATCTGAAGCCAGTGAACTTCATGTGTAAAATTATATGCATTCACTCGGAGAAGTAATTTCATGCATGTGGAAGGCATTAGTAATAAAGTCGCTTCCCAGTTGGGAAATCTAAAATAGGAAAAAAAAAGTTGTCTAGAAATACTGGCTCTGGCCAACATAAGTATTTAAAGTCCGACTGGGAGAATGTTTGGAAGACCAGAATTCGTCCAAAGCTGTCATCACTTAAAGGAGTCATTTGTTTTGCATCTCCAGTGCCGAACCATACTTTGAATATCTCTTTTTTATTTTAAGCTTCCATTAAAAAAAATGAACTGATTATCATTTATTCAATCTTTAAGCGAAGATAGATAGCCTAACCAATGTCAGAGTGAGTCTGCCATGGGCACACGTAGTGCAGGACGAAAATTATGCAAATTATGTAAGTATGCCAATGTCAGTTTATGGTTTTTTTTGGGAATATCTACTCAAATTATAAAAGTGAAATGAAAATATCTCTCTGCTTCTTCTCCACAAACTCAAGAGTCTATTCACTCTCGATGATTCTTATCAGAGCCTTGAGTCAGTCAACCTTTCACAGAATTCGTCAATTGTTTTACGTTCCTCAACTCCACATATTTTGTACACCAGTGATGTGAGGAAAGCGTACAATTCACACCAGGAAGCACAGAAAACAAAAAAAAAACAATGAAAAATATTTTAATGGTAAATAAACTTCTCTCGGGGAAATAATATTTTGAAATTCGCACTGGGACTGGCCCCAACTGGATTTGTCAATCGGAGTTGTTTGTAACGAAAAAAAAATTTATGCACATACCTAACTAAAATATTACCAATGCATGAATGTATTGAGTTCAACTGTTTTTATATAAACTGAAAAATAAAAAAAACGTATTCCCTTTCAAAGATAAAATAAATCAGAGTGCGAGAAAATCCTACCAATTCGTTGTGACATGTCGGGCTGGACTAAACCAAATACAAATTTG
>JAHZNF010002222.1:0-19910 GCA_027744215.1 Troglopedetes dispersus
TCTTCTCCACGCATTCTTTGAACATTTTCTTCCAAACATTAACTATGTTTATACACACCACAATGACCTTAGGCCGTATGTAGTATACAGCATCATAGAATGAAATATATTTTTTGGAATAATCCATAAAGCCTCCCTTCTGGTAATTCATGTTCCATGCTCCTTCAAAATCATATGCTGCTCCACAAACGAGGCAGTAGTGGAACAACAGTCTACTACATCTTTTATTGCCTTTGATGTGTGCTCTCTTAAAATAAATGTGTTCTCTTCAATATTAAAGACTGCAGGTGCAAGAAATGTGCAGAGAAAATCCAACGTGGCTTACAAATTCTGATGGAATCCGGAGTGAACATAAATTTGGAGGATGACCTTGGCGAAACGGCGTTGTACCACGCCGCTCGCAACCGACTCACCGAAGCGGTTCAGCTCCTTTTGAGCAATGGAGCAAACATCAATCACTGGTTCGCTTCTTCCTGTAAATTTACCTTGCACACATTAATAACAGTATAAGAGCAAGTTTATTAAGTAATAATCCATGCAGAATTTTCTCCCTCAAAATTTATGTTTCAATTCAATCAAGATGACTTTCTTTCATGAACTTGACTTCACGTTGAATTGAATGAAGACGCTTCACTGCTCCTTTTTAGCAAGCTTTTTGTGTAATTTAAAAAATGAACTTTTTTAGAAAAAGATTTTATAAGCTGAACGTTTACGGGAAGATGAATTTCTTTTAATTGTGCAATTGTCAAATTCTGAAGAAATGACAGGTGGGAGTTGTTAGTAAATTTTTTTTGTAAGGTTTTTTCTCTGAATTTGAGATTTTATTGGAGGACAACACAGTATTTATCATTTTCATATGAAAGACCCGCTTCGTTTTTTTCGTATTATTTTCTACACATTTTTTTTTCTCTTTCAGCTTTCTCCGTAACATTTGCTATTGTCTTTATTCAAGATAAGGAAAATAACACTTGTGTAACTTTTTTTTCTAGGGTGAATGGAACAAGTGTTGCGACTCTGCTCGCTCAATATGTTCCTGACGTGTTGAAAACTGAGTTTGACAAGTATATCGCAATGGACGAGAAAAAAGGGAACTTTCGTGGTGTGAGATTGGATTTCAGGTAAGGCACACAGTCTCACCAGCCATATATGCTTGTTATGCTCCCAGCATTTTGACTCCTTTGTTTTCTTCACAAAAGGTGGACTAGGGACACAGGTTTTTTTTGTACTCACCTTTATGAGTTGGTGGCATGTAGAGCCATTAATCAGAAGTGTCAAGAATAACACACATATCAGTGGAGCACTCGCTCTTAAGATTATATTATTAATTCGTTGAACGTTTACGGGAAGATGAATTTCTTTTAATTGTGCAATTGTCAAATTCTGAAGAAATGACAGGTGGGAGTTGTTAGTAAAATGCTTGTTATGCTCCCAGCATTTTGACTCCTTTGTTTTCTTCACAAAGGTGGACTAGGGACACAGGTTTTTTTGTACTCACCTTTATGAGTTGGTGGCATGTAGAACCATTAATCAGAAGTGTCAAGAGTAACACACTTATCAGTGGAGCACTCGCTCTTAAGATTATATTATTAATTCGTTGTTTCCTCTTTATCATTTTTCACCCTTATGCACATCACAGGCTACTCTTGCAAGACACTGCAATTCGCGAGGGCTTTATCGCGAGCAAGTCGTCCACTTCATTATCACCTCCCAGAAGAAAGCAGATTTTTCCAGTTCGTGGAGAACATAACCACGGGCAGCAGCAGCAGCAGAAGCAGCAACAACAACAAACAAAAAGTTTCAATGGAGAAACAAGAAAGACAAACGAAATAAACCGCTCCCGCACATCGTTATCTTCAGCTTTGCCTTCATCTTCCACCTCTCCCGATCCACCGAAGGAAACGGCGCTCTTGAATTATTTATTGATGGAATCATTTTTCACCCTGATGCACATCACAGGCTACTCTTGCAAGACACTGCAATTCGCGAGGGCTTTATCGCGAGCAAGTCGTCCACTTCATTATCACCTCCCAGAAGAAAACAGATTTTTCCAGTTCGTAGAGAACATAACCACGGGCAGCAGCAGCAGAAGCAGCAACAACAACAAACAAAAAGTTTCAATGGAGAAACAAGAAAGACAAACGAAAGAAACCGCTCCCGCACATCGTTATCTTCAGCTTTGCCTTCATCTCCCACCTCTCCCGATCCGCCGAAGGAAACGGCGCTCTTGAATTATTTATTGATGGCCGACTTGCCTGCGATTGAAACGGTTGTTAATCATCCTCTTGTAGAAGCCTTTGTTCACCTAAAGTGGCTCAGCGTTCGTAAAATCCACCGAAGGAAACGGCGCTCTTGAATTATTTATTGATGGCCGACTTGCCTGCGATTGAAACGGTTGTTAATCATCCTCTTGTAGAAGCCTTTGTTCACCTAAAGTGGCTCAGCGTTCGTAAAATCTTTTTCATCCAGCGGAGTTTCTACGTACGTAAGCATATATGGGATGCCCATCTTGATAAATCTTTATTGTACATTTGTGTCAAAGTCAAAATGCATAAAGCAAAAAGAGATTAATGTCGCTTCACAACTCGCAACATTACAAGTCACAAAAAATGATGGGAGCAGAAGTGGTAGTAAAACAGAATCAAGATGGAACACGGGTGCTATAGCTTTGTTCATTATCCTTTTTTATTATTATCATTATTATTGCTGACTTTGTGTCTACTTCAGATTCTTTTTACTTTCTCCCTGAACCTGTGTATTTATAATGTAACGCCCATATGAAGGTCTTCACCTTGTGAAGAGTTATCATTATCATTAATGAATAATGATCCATCCCATTTTTTTCATGTTTCTCATCTGAGTTCACTTCAGTTGAAGGTCAATGTCAATTACATTATAGCAGAGTGCAAGTCAGCAACTTCCATCATGTTCCATAAGTTTTGAACCAGTTTCATACTCTTTGATTATCACACAATTTTATGGTAGTAAAACAGAATCAAGATGGAACACGGGTGCTATAGCTTTGTTCATTATCCTTTTTTATTATTATCATTATTATTGCTGACTTTGTCTACTTCAGATTCTTTTTACTTTCTCCCTGAACCTGTGTATTTATAATGTAACGCCCATATGGGGTCTTCACCTTGTGAAGAGTTATCAAGTTATCATTATCATTAATGAATAATGATCCATCCCATTTTTTCATGCTTCTCATCTGAGTTCACTTCAGTTGAAGGTCAATGTCAATTACATTGTAGCAGAGTGCAAGTCAGCAACTTCCTTCATGTTTCATAAGTTTTGAACCAGTTTCATACTCTTTGATTATCACACAATTTTTACATTACAAAAAAGAGGAAATACGTCATTTATTAAAAGTTCATGTGGACTGACAATTCTTATTAGAAAGTGAATTACTCCTCCTTCCATATTCATACTTTTTTGTATCATGTCACATTGAGATATGTCTGGGAACGGATTCTTTCATTTTTCTGCTTTATGCAATTCAATGAGACACATCCGCTGAATGACGAAGGGTGGGAATGAGTGAGTATCCTTTGCACGTGGGTCATTTATCAAAGTCTGTTTTATTCTTTCCCTTCAACAGTTGTTCGTCATGTCTTTATACACGTTCTACGTGTTTGACACATTCGTCAATAAAACCTGCTTCTACAATTCTTCCATCGGCTCGAAAGGGAACACCGGGAATGCGAGTGTCAGCGCCGCGGTGAGCAACATTTCCACGATCAACTCAATAGAAATTTCAGCAAGAAAAGCGAATGAAACATTGGTGGAAGGAACGTTTGGCATTTTCATTCCGACAGCGGACTCATCTTCAGATGCGGCAGAAGACGGGCCTTCCCTCTACAGCTGGAGCTCATTCGCACACTACTTTAAAGCTCATGAAATGACTTGTGAGCCAACTTTGAGGACCTCCATTATTGCCTATTTGCTCGTCAGTTTCGTAATCACCGTAGTTTTGTATGAGTTGTACAAAATGTGCGAAAGTTGGTACGACTACTTTCGCCAACCGCTGAGCTATGCTTGGTGGCTTGTTGCTGTCAACGTGGCCGTCACGGTCGTACCCGCACTTCGCATTTATGCTCACACTTGGCTCTATCCCTACGCTGCGGTATGTTTCTCACAAAAACCTCAGAAAAAGCATTAAAGTCATCATCAATTTCCACAGAAGTTCATTTCCTAATTCCCTGTTTTTGGGATCCGGGGAGAAAGAACAGTTTAGATGCAAATTAAAGGGTCTCTCGTAAAAGGCTTATCACGAAGAGCATACTACATATTTTTTAATAAGTTTTTGAGAAAAAGAAAAAAAAATTGCAAATAAACTTTTAAGTAGTTTGCTTTTTCATGCCAATATGTTTCCAGTTCAGTCTGATATTTGGATGGATCATGGTGCTCACCCAAATTCGGAGAATTCCCTACTTCGGGATTTTTGTTGGAATTTTTGAGAAGGTAAATACGAGTGAAACACTTACAATTTTTTTCTTCTAAACTACTGTGGTGCAGTGAAATATTAAACTACTTTCCATTCAAATCGAACATTCCAGAAAGAAAGTGTATCCTATTTCTTTAAAACACACAACATATGTAAAAGACGGAATGTTCCAGCTTTTTTTCAGAAGAACTAGAAAAAAAGAGTTTATTTTCGAGTTTTGTAGGGAAGCCGATCAATCAACCCTCTTTTATTGCCCGTTGCTATTATTTTCCTTCCTGGAAGGCTGCCACAAGATTTAGGGTCGCCAGAGCCAGAGGGAGATTTATGTATTGTGGAATTCGAGTTTTCTTTTGGGTTTTCACAGTAGACATCAGAAACACGGGTTCCAAAGAAATCGACATATTTAACCTTTGTACAAAAACTTGCTTTGGAATCCGGCAAACTAAAAAAAAGTGTTTTTATGCATGGAGAAATGAATATAGTGGACCGGAATTCCTTTATATTTGCAATGCCCATGGATTCCATTCTCCAAATATTGTTTGTTATATTGTTCCAGGTGCTGAAGGATTTTTGCATGCTCTTGCTAACTTTTACTCCAGTCTTGTTGGCATTCGCCTTCGGGTTCTCCGTCATCTTGCCCCAGGTGCGGTCCAACACTTCTCGCTTTTTATGTAGTAGAGTAAAATGCATGCCTGCATGCATGTGTGCTTGAAATGAGAAAATGATAAGCAAACAGTGATAAAAAAGTTGTTGGGGGAGTCCTCACTTCAAAAAAGTTTCTCTTTTGTCCTCCTCTCTATCTAACTTTGTGTCAACCGTGGTCATGGACAAACAACAGAATGACTTTTTCCAAGCTATCCCTCTAGCCTGCTTTAAAGTTTTTCTCATGATGACTGGTGATGTGGATTTCTGGGGAGTTTTCAAAGGCACATGGACCACTGCGGAACATCAAGGTCACGTATTCATCCCACTCTTCCTAATTTATTCCGCGTATATTCTGATGGTTACAATGGTGCTAATGAGTTTACTGCTGGGTTTGGCCGTGGATAACATTCAGGTATGTTTTTGGGATGTTCACGAGTACATTCTTATTTTTTGGTAAAGTATCATGGTAGAAAAGCCTGATAAGAACAGATGGGAAACCTCTCATGGAACAAAGAAAACTGAGAAAAAAAGGCTTATAAACTCTTCCTTGAAAACACGATCCATCACAAACAAGATCGCATTAAAAAAGTATTTGCTGGCGTGAATAAAAAAAGATAATGGTTTGTAAAGCTCTAGGTGGTCTGGTAAGAAGTGTAACAGGAAGAATTAAAGTTGATTTTCATGTTCACCGTTTGAGGTACTTGAAACACTATGTTTTTATCAAATCATCATATATTTATTATGGGAGAAGAGAGTGTCAATGCCAAAGTGTCTCCCAGCCAAGCCATTATATTATTTTTGGAGGGCCAACAAACAAACAAAATGAAAGCATTCCTTTGGCTTGTAAAAAGAACTACTTCAAAAGGCTCTTTTCCCTTCATACTTGTGTGAAACTTGGTGGTAGTATAGGTAACCTTGAGCTGCTCCAACCACCACCGCCATTTTTCACACACACACAATGAATAAGTAACAATGGTACCTCTTGGCCACACACACACACAATATCTATGCTATATTACACGTCTACTTTTTATTGTGCTATATAATCTTCCAGTTTCCCAGTCTCGACCTTTGTCAAGCTGCCAGTCAATCTAATGTTTGCAGATGCGCCCATTTTCAAAGACTTTATTTTTGTTTCATGCAGGAAGTGCGGCGCGAAACAGCCTTGCGAAGGACTGTGGGCACGATCAAAGAAATCTGGCTTTTCGAAGGCATCTTCCAGCAACCCCTACTTTACCACGGTGGCTGCTCAAAAGTTCTGAGGCGCCTGTTCTCCATCACTTCCCTCAAGTACATGAATGGGTAAGGAAGTCAAGTTTGTTGTACTTTGGTAGGGAAACATGGTGAAAGTAGGAAAATGTCAGGACAAACCAAGTGTTTACAAAAAATCCCCACTAACAACTTTATTTCGGCAAACAAAAATCTTTCTCGAATTACATTTGTAAAAAAAGGGGGGCTGCTGACAACCATGACAAACCTTACCTTTTTTGCTACTCAATAAAGTTAAGGAATCATGACGGGAATTTAATGATGCGTATTTCCCTTTTCCCCGATGTTGACGTGACACGCATCCTAGCATCCATCCCAGTCAATATGCATATGCTATTTTTATGCACGCAATGTTCCAAAGATTTCCTTTTAGTATGATTTTCGTTCTCTGAGAGAATATGGATGTAAAGTAAACACACTCTCGCTTTCATGCAATTTAGTATTTTAGTGTGCATAGTAGAAAGTGGGAGTCCTTATAGACAATCTTGTTTTTTTTAGGGGGGGCTGCTGACAACCATGACAAACCTTACCTTTTTTGCTGCTCAATAAAGTTAAGGAATCATGACGGGAATTTAATGATGCGTATTTCCCTTTTCCCTGATGTTGACGTGACACGCATCCTAGCATCCATCCCAGTCAATATGCATATGCTATTTTTATGCACGCTATGTTCCAAAGATTTCCTTTTAGTATGATTTTCGTTCTCTGAGAGAATATAGATGTAAAGCAAACACACTCTCACTTTCATGCAATTTAGTATTTTAGTGTGCATAGTAGAAAGTGGGAGTCCTTATAGACAATCTTGTTTTTTTTTTCTTGTCGTTATTTTTTTGTAGGCCAGAGCTGATTACGTTTCCTGAAGATCCAGAAGACGAAACGTTGCCTTCCGAGATCAAACAGAAACTAATCCCGTATCTGCTCAGATACCTGCTGCTGTCCCACCGATTGCTGTCTTCCCGATGATTATCAAACCCATCAGGAACGAAAGAAAGGCGGAAGGAGAAAGCGAGGAAAAGAAAGGAGTATTGAAAGGAAAGGGCCGGCTTCTTTCACCAAAAGGAACCAGGTTGCTGACGATAGCGGGATTATTTTCCCAGCCACATTATCTAAGACTACCACAAACATTTTATTACCAGAAATAAAAATTAGTGAAAAGGAGGAAGGAGATGAAAACGTCGTGGTGCCGGAAAGAACTAAGAAATCAAAAGAGACAATTAGGCAGGAAGCCTTTGAGAGTGGCAATAAAAGTGGGAAGTTACCTGCCTTCAGGCTGCATTCTCCAAGTGGAGCGACTGATGAGGGGTTAACAATGCAGAGAGAAATGCTGAATAGAGATATGGTTATGTACCACGAGATAAAATTGCTGCTTGATGACAACGAGAAGTTGAGGGGGCGACTGGAGGACCTAAAAAGTAAGCTGATTAATAGTAGACGAAGATTGTAGTAAGTTTTCGTCAATTTGGAGAAATTCTCGAGTGGGTCAAGTCAACAACGTAGGTAAGTGGACACCTGGCACACTGAGAATCTAAAGTAAACACAGGGAGTAATGGATGAAGGGAAAGTTCAACTTCTCTTCTGGAGTTGCACAACAATTTACTTTTGTTTGCATTCGTTTGAAGTTTCATGAACATAATGGTTTCATAATTGTATATTTTCAATCTAAAGTAATGTAAGTAATCCCGTTTTATTATTCATTTTCATTGTTTGGAAACTTTTATGTAAATCACCTTCCTTTTGTAATTCGGGGCGCACATTTGTCCCTGAATATTCTGTATGTGATGAAATAGTAATCTGATGTTATCTAACTTGTCCTTAAGTGAACATCCGTTCGAAAAGTGTAACATGATTCATGCTAATAAAAATGTAGCTTGCTTTCAAGCAAGAAATATAGATAACAGGGAATGGCCTACAAAGTAAAGTGGGTAATAAAATTTAGAAACAGTTTTATTACAGCTTGAGCAGTGTGGGAAGCCCCTATTAAAACTTACCTTTCTCCTCACTTTATTACTTTTATCTTGTGTCACCAACCACACAGCTTGCCTCGTTCAGTGCAGTGTGTCCAAGTTAATGTGTTTTAACTGTTGCCGGATTTACAGCTGCTACCATAAAACGACCGGAACAGCTTAAAGGTAGTTTTGGAAGGCTTAACGCAACTGTTAAAGTGCACCAAAATCTACGCTCGCTAATACAATTTCGTAATAACTATATTTCTTCGGTGTGCGTATATCCATAACGCATCCGCAGGACTTTCAAAAACGAAATAAAATGATGAAGATAAAATGCACTTTGGAACACCATCGTAATTCTGCAAGGGAAGTATCTGTGAGTGCCCTGGAGCACCAAGATATTTTCGCTTTGCTTCCGCGAGACTAAAAATACATCACATGAAAAGAGATGTGAAGTGAAACAAGATTCCGATCCTAAAGGGAAACTTGAGACCACTACAAACTATCAGGTGACACAGAACCAACCTTTCACTTTCTGGCAAATTCATGAATAAATTGTTCCCTTTAAGAACACTTTCCAATAGTGCCCAATTCCCCTGAATTGGAGAAGAAAACAATAGAGAGAAAGGTCAGATAAGGTCAGATAAGGTTACTTTAAACTTTCAAAAGAAGCAAACAAGGTACTTACAAGGTGAAAACAATGGTGTTGAATCACACCCTTAACATGACTGATAACCCCCAAAAAATATGTTATTATTTAATCAATTTTTTTAAAAGAAGAGGAAAATACTGACTTTCTTTTGTTATCTCGAAATAACGATCCGTAAGAGTGCAGTCGAAAGGAAACGTAAGCATCTTTCATATGAAACAAAAAAGGAGATCCTCCAAACTCCAGGACTCGTTACACAAATTACTCGTAACAAAGAATGATAGGCGATCCCTTCTAATTCTCTCGCTGTGTGCATCCTACAATAATGGAAGGCTTTTAATCTTCTTTAAGGTAATCTGATGGAAGAGCATAAACCCGGATGATGAGCATGTATGATGAAGTGCATGTGTTCCTTGGCGAAATGCACTTGTTTATCTTGAGCGGGGAGTTCGCTTGACGGATAGTGAGTGAAAGGTATCGGGTGTGACTCTTTTCCCATTCTCCTTGAAGAAAAACCCATTACTCTTCTTTCGCAACTTACTATTCCACGCCCACACCTACCTTTTCCCATATTATTACTATTTTTTGCCACACCGTCTTCATAACAAAGTCAAGCCAATTTCATCCTCGGACAAAGATGAACAAAAGGTGGATAGATAGAAGGCTTGACGAACTGAAATGGAGCACAGGACATGCATACATGTTTCTCATTTTATTCCTTTTCAACGGTAAGAACCTTTCAAAATCGGATGAGCTTCTGATGAGTGGGACACCGTGCCGTATGCCGACTTTATTGTATAGATATGAACATGATGCATTTTGCTGTCTGCTTTTTTTTGTTGCAACAGATACTTAAATCACTGAAGGGGGCTAGTGAATTTACATGAGACACGAAAAGAATGAAAGTGTTTTGCCGTCCTTTCCTTCTCGTTACGTCATTAGACTTAACTCCGAGCACGTAACATACCTTCGTTGAGTTCGTCTTTTTTTCTTTCTTCCATGCAAAGGGAAATAGAGAAAAGGAAATGAGAATTTCTCATCAGTGAGAAGAAAAATGGGAGAAAGGGAAGAAGGAAAGGAGCAATCTCAAAAATTGAATCTAATTCCCTACAATTTTCAGAATGGGAAGAAAGCCTGGAGAATCTGTCCCGAGAGTCTTGCAGCCTTGAAAGAATAAATTCATTCGGGAAACTGTCCCACGACTCGGTTTTAATTATTGAGAGAGAGGGGCAATGTGAAATAGTTGTAGAACATACATGTGCAATTCATCACAACGTTGGAACTTTTATGCTTTCAAAGTGACGGCTCAATGACCAAGGTGACATGTTTGTTACGCATTGCCAACCTCTACTTATCATCATTCTGTGCGAGTTGGACCGGAGACGGGATAATGTCCTTCCATGCGAATTAATAGGAACTTGTTTTATTCCTCGGAACTTTTGTAGTTCTATAATGGTCCGGGTGACGGTTATTAGGCTAAAATGAAACAACTTGGAAATGTGCTCGGAATTATTGTTCATTATACAAAAATGGGTCACGTTGTAGTATTTAGCAAGTTCTTCGCAGATGACATCCGCTCATGCAAAAATGTTTCATGTACTCAAACCATTTTTTTTACAAACAAAGGAAATAAATTAATGTCTGACACGAAAGGACACGAGAACCTTTTGCTTAACGAAACATGTGTTGTTTCTCGTGGATTCTGGTAAGGTATTTACTGTGGAGCATAATGGGTTTAGGATTAATTAAACTTGCTATATCGTTTGGATATTAATAATTTTGTTGTCGGAGAAAAGAGAAAGAACTTAATAAATGCCAGACAAAAATGTAGCAGCCGAAGTACCTAATCTTCCTTTCCTATGCATCATCCGATCAGCTCCCGTCGACGAACCACTTTCATGAACAAATCGTGCGGATGCATGGTGGCACCCAGTTGCGAAGAATAATGCGGTATTCCCAAGAAATTACAAATCTTCCTTCCGGGGAAAAGTGACAGTTGTCATAAAGCATTCTTGTGTGTGTGGAGGTTTCAGCCCACCTCCGCAAAAATATATTGTTTTACTTTTGGGATCGCTTCCCCAAAAAATCCCACATTCGTTCAACGCCATTCCATGGAGAAACGCTGACACCGGATACAGTGCGAATACGCCAACTTACTTTTTTATCCGTGGCATGTCATGCCCAGGATATAAAGTGCTTTACATTATCTAACCAAGTGAGGAATGGGAGGTTGGCTACACTTTCTTATAAAAGCTTTATAGCTATCGCATTTTATCCATCAGAAGTATAGGGTTTTTCAATGAAATATGCGGCACAATTTTTTTGGCTGCCTGTCCTGAAGGCCAAACTCACCTGTGTGAGGAGGATACCCACTTGAACAATGAGAAGGCGAGCACAAAATTCAAGAGGACCTTTTCACGAGGTGAGACGAGAATGGAATGAATAAAATGATGGAAATCGTCTCTTCATGAGACTTGGAAAGGTTCTCCGTGTCCAGAAAATGAATCTATGATATCTTACTTCTCACGCGTACCTGTATTAGTAATAATGGTGGCTTAAAAAACCTCAGGCCTTGCTTCCTTACATTTTTCGGTAAAAAATCGAATACGATCCCGTCCTGTATTTTTTTATTGTTCTGTTTTTCAAAAATGGAGCCTATGTTCGAGAACACATTTTACGATACATAAAATTGTTAGTGGCAGAGTAACGGGTTGTTTCTTGCGTGAGAGTACAGTGTGTTTATTTCCCAGTGGTCTGCACCGAAACGGAAGTTTCCCCAGGGAAATGTTGCAATGTCCCATCAAGCGTACACATACAGGGTGGCCATCCTTTCGCTTGTTTCCTTTTTATGTTTTAGAAAGGCCCAAATTGTAAATTTTACTCACCTGGGTAAGGTTTAGAAGCTTGTGGTTTTTATAATCTGCAAGAATAAAAAAATCCAGTAATAATTGAGAGTATACTCAAGCAATTAGTTCTGTTTTTGTGAAGTGTTCCCGTTGAGTTTCACCTCTGCAGCTCGGTTAACAAAGTTGGTTTTCCACAAAACAAAGAAACTCCGTATCATGCAGGCAGTTAGAGGGGCTTTGGCACACCCTTCACATTGTGAAAATGACAACATTGTAATTGAATGTCAAAGCAGATATGGACCGCACACAGGAGACACTACCTAAACATTGGTAATGTAATAAAGTAACGGATTATATTTTGAGGATGCACGCTGAAATCGGAATATGTAAACAGCTCCGCAACCACAAAAAGAAAATCCTACCAAAGAGTTGCGACAGATATTCAATATTTTTTCGGCTTTTCTTCGATTTAAATTTATCAGAAAACCAATAACGAAATCCACACACATGAGCAAAAGAAAACAACAATTGTCTATTTTTTTACTCTCTCTCTCATCCAGATTTCTTCACAAGATGGAATCTCAACCTTAGTGTTAGATTCAACTGGTAACAATGGTGTAGAAGGGATCCGCCGATCTAAAATTTGAAAGGAGCTTTCCAACAAAACATACCACCGAAGTATCTTGAAGAAAGTATCTGATACACAAACACATTATCTGTTGGTCTCACCAAAGAAATGGAAACCGAAAGGAAACTTTATTTCTAAAAAAGAAAAAAAGTTGAACAGATATGTTCACACAGCAATATGGTATGTTCAGGATTAGGTTGGATTTATCAAGATGGAATTTTGCATCAAGTTTTGCGTTCCTTCAACATTACGGCTTTGTTTGCTTCAGAAAAAAGCTCAATCTCATCAATACGAATAGGAATACAAACAGATATGTTCACACAGCAATATGGTATGTTCAGGATTAGGTTGGATTTATCAAGATGGAATTTTGCATCAAGTTTTGCGTTCCTTCAACATTACAGCTTTGTTTGCTTCAGAAAAAAGCTCAATCTCATCAATACGAATAGGAATACAATAAGGATCGTTTGGAAGAGGGTCGAGGTTACATGCATCTTCAATTTTTATTTATACTCCATCCACTTGTATTCTGCTTCCTCGGAAAAAAATCAAAGGTGGCCCAAAGCAATTTTCATTATATAGGATTAGAAATCTTGTTTCAATACAATAAGTAGGAAATCTGTTAATATATTAAAAATATCTGCATGTATATTTGGTACATTTAAAATATTATATGTATGTACCAATTCAAAATTATGTTAACATCCCGCTTGAAGAATTCTTCCAAACCCCTATTGA
The DNA here is from genome assembly GCA_027744215.1 of Troglopedetes dispersus. Taxonomy (NCBI): domain Eukaryota; kingdom Metazoa; phylum Arthropoda; class Collembola; order Entomobryomorpha; family Paronellidae; genus Troglopedetes; species Troglopedetes dispersus. The sequence goes on from JAHZNF010002222.1 coordinate 13,169, forward strand.
ATTATATTTCAGAGTAATAGAAACACTTCAAGTATAGAAGTGTACGTACCCCGGCGGCAAGGTTTTAGGGTGCTGCCACTTTTTGTTCTGTTTCAGCTTCCTGAAAAATTTTATTTGAGTTTAAATAGGAAATCTGGAAAATATTGATTTTACTAAGTCTTTTTCTGGGTACTTTTATCCAGTATGCTCTGGATTCATGCCGGTAGATACCACGCCGAATTTATAGGGAATGCGGGATTGATGCAGTCCTGCAATACTATTGAGATCAAACGAATACTACCAAATGCGCATAACTCATCACAGGAAACGCGATATTCAAAAGATTCGATATGATCAATGCAAGAAATGCAAAATTTTAAATAGGTACCTAGGTAAGTACGCCGCAAAAGCGGGTACAGCAATAACTGAAACTAGGTCAAATCAAATAGATTATGTATGTATATTACGAACAAAAGCTTGAAAAATGGCAAAACGTATATAGACAAATCGAATTAGTTAGAAATCTATAGACTCAGTGGTGGCTAACCAATTAAACCATGCACTGACGAGCCCCAAGTGGTGGTGACACATTTCAAGGACAAGTTGACATGAGCAGAAATATATTATTAATTACCACGTTTTTTTTTCAATGTGAATAAATGATAAACTATTATTTAGAAATGAAAGGGATTGCCGAGTACATCACGTCACCCGTATAAAACAAAGGCATGAACCAAACCAAATTGGTATTCTCTCCAGTCATTTCTCCGCAGCTGTTTCCTAAAAAAACAAGAGAATTCTTCTGATGAAAGCGCAACCTCCGGGACAGGAAGAAGAAAGCGTGAGATGTAAATGAAACCTGTGGTGGGCTTGGGTTATCTAAAGTCATATGCAGAGCGAAACATGTTTTGCAAGAGCAACTGCGCATAAAGCGGAGAGATTTGTGGAAAAAAAACTTCGCAGCAAAGTGGCAGTCATCCTCACCATCCGCAGCGCTAATATCCATGCATAAATTATGAGCTCTCCGAGCGAACGATGAAAACGGCGACAAAGTATGGGAAAATGAGTTGTTATATGAATCCTTATTGGGCTTGCTTTAAATGCTGATGATAATGGAAGATTCTCCCGCCTCACAAATACAAAACTTCGTCCAGAGATAAATAAACTGAAGCCAAAGCGATGGTATATGAGAGAAAATTATGATACATAATAAAATATTTACTCTTCGGGAACTCCTGTGAGTGAAAAAGCAGGGGATCTATGCAATACTCCTGGTGAAAGTCGTGAAAGCACTTTCTCTGGTTTTCTGGAACAAAAGTTATCTGTGGTCACTTCCTGTCTTGCAAACATTTGCATAATGTATCAAACAATAAATTTATGGGTAACGTGTTATTTTCTTCGCTTCCATGCTGCAGCAAAATGTTTTGAATGCAGAATTGGTATTTTCCTCATCTCCTCCGTGATTAGGCTTCCAGCTCCCAAATTAGTTAGGTAGTATGAACTAATCTTTCCATGAGAATAAAATCAAGAAATAATTTGGGAACCTAGCAAAATAAAGAAAGAGGAAACACTGTTGATTAAAAGTTTGAACAAACAGTAGGAACCATTATGCTGGTAAACCAATCTCAATTTGGCACTTCTGCGAAAATGATGAGCTTGCTTTGTTGTGTGCAAGCTGGCAACTTGTATCCATCCGACCTAATTGAACACTGGTAGTAGTGGTGGTGGTGAGCATACAGTGTTTCTCAAGTTTAATGAGATGGATGAAATGTGCATTTCGCAGGATGCAAGCTAGCAACTTGTATCCATCCGACCTAATTGAACACTGGTAGTAGTGGTGGTGGTGAGCATACAGTGTTTCTCAAGTTTAATGAGATGGATGAAATGTGCATTTCGCAGGTCCCCATCTCCCAATTCGATTATCTTCTCTCTCCGCTCCCTTCACTTCCCTTCCTCAACCTTTTTCGCACAAACAAGTTCAGCTGAAGAAGCGATCTTGTGCAAACGAAATTACCCTGTATACATTATTTGTTCAGGCAATAACAGAATTGAGAAACAAAAGCTTTAGGTACTTCGAGCTTTGTTGTGAGGAGAAGAGAGCAAATTTTGAGAATTCCACATGACATATTTGTCGGCAAGCAGAGCAGTATCCGTCCCCAATGTTTACATTCTCATCATTGTTGTGTACGACTCAAGTTAGTTCAAGGTCTACCCATCTGCCTCACCACCCCACCACTGAAATACATGTGTTCAGGAAACTGGAGAAGCAAAAATAAATATTGACAGAGGAAACTGGAACGCACCACTTCCAAAGTTCACATGCATAAAGACTGTACAGCTATGGAAGGGAAACAGAAGGAGAGAAAAAAAATTGGAACAAAAATCCATCTTAATCTTGTGGATGGACGGAAACAAATGGTGCAAAGAGAATGGAGGAAACATAGTAGATCCACTTAAAGCCATACGGAAGGAACACTTTGTTCGTTTTTCAAAAATGTAAAATACATATCTTTCTCCAGAACAAATTTGCACTCATCATGCACACAACATTACACAAAATAATCGTGTATCGCCTGCAAGAGTCAGATCCATTTAAGTCAACAGCCCTTATCTCAATATTGCACAGACATATTTTGCGCGACATGTCCGTCCACTTCCTTCAAGGAATAAAGAAGCAAACAACAAAAGCACCGCGTACATATTAACCTATATCATCAAAGAAGCACTTGTTCTTTCTTTAAGTTTTGGTGGAGACCTGTCTTTCCTGGAAATAAAATTTGCACTCATCATGCACACAACATTACACAAAATAATCGTGTATCGCCTGCAAGAGTCAGATCCATTTAAGTCAACAGCTCTTATCTCAATATTGCAAAGACATATTTTGCGCGACATGTCCGTCCAATTTCTTCAAGAAATGAAGAAGCAAACAACAAACGCACCGCGTACATAGCTTATATCATCAATGAAGCACTTGTTCCTTCTTTAAGTTTTGGTGGAGACCTGTCTTTCCTGGAAATGACACAAGAGACACGCCTGGTAATATGCTTTTCGATTCCACTCATCAAACTTGTTGAATCGTCCGTTCTAATTCATTTTCCCACAACATTTTTGTGCTAAAAAATGTGGCTCACACAATTCGGTAAATATTGATGTGCACACAATTCTTTTCACTAACGAGCAAGGTTCTTGGTTCTTGCCTTTACAGCCATCCTATCCCGTGCTGAACAAACAGATGAAAAGACGTGCATAGACTTAAAATGAGTGGGTTGAAAAAAAAGCCATTGAAATATGGTTTGGAATTTCTATATCTTGAGTTCGAAGGTTGGCTGATGAAGAAATAGGTACACATTAATTAAGTAGACAAACTTAAGCTTGCATGAAATAAACGGAACTTTTCTCCTTTTTTTCGTGTACGGTCATTTCACCAATTCTCTCTCGCCAATTCGATACTTTCACCAATACTTTTAAAGTATATTATGTCAATGGGGCTTTGACTATTTTTAAATTTACCTTCATTACATTTCATCATCCTCATACCACTCTTTCTCGAGACCTGGAAGCATAGACCAATGAGTACTTCGGAGCTGTAAGCATTGTCACAAAAACTGTTAATTGTTGTGAAGTGCTAAGTAAGTGTTAGTGTAGTTGTTAAGTGTTAATTGCAAGCTCAGATATTTTACATTAGCTTTAGCTTTGAGGGTGTGTAGGTTTTGCCTGAGCACAAGTGTTTATATATGGTAGGTTTTGGTATGGTTCGCGCTTCAGTTTTTGGTGTCTAAAACAATAGGTTTTTGTTTCCTGCAAATTAAACCGATGGCTCCCTTGGATTTTGGAGGGCAGGTAGATAAAAGCTAGCTAATGCCAAACCGTTGACTAAACATATATTGTTATCAGTGCTTTTCAACATTGGTGTAAAGACCTATCTGATTAGTGTGATGGGCAATTAATTAAGTGACCAATATATCGAATTGGTGAAAAAACCTTGGTGAAATGACAGCAAACCCTTTTCCCAGGGCGACTTTTTGTTACTTTTTCAACATCAAGTTGAAACGAAAAATAGAACTCTCGCCTTTTAATAACATTACATTTCAAACTTTTTTTTTACAAAAGCATAATATGTAGGCGTGAGAATGAACTCTTCCTGATACACACAGTTTTAATAATTTATATAGACCATTTTTTTACAGTTACGTAGTGTTTGTTACGTACTTCATGCCAATGATAATTTATTATCATGTAATGTATAATTATATTAGGTACTTTATATTCAATTTCACAACATGGAGGCTTTTATAGTTAATTATAATAAAATAGACAATGAGACGTAGTATTTTTTTTCTCCCGAAANATGAGACGTAGTATTTTTTTCTCCCGAAAGACAACTTTCTCTCCGAAGTGCGCACTTCAACTCTGTTTTTCTTAAGTTTATCGTGTTCATGAGTAAATTAAACTGGGCTTTTGCAACACACTCCACATCTCCAACTTCACTAGCAATAAACATATGGAGCATGATTCGTAGCAACTGCGTCAAGGATTTCGTCACAAAATGTAGTACACACTTAAAAATATTTTTTTTGTTGCGGAGATTGCTGCGTCAGCAATAAAAATTTGTTGCTTTATGTACAGAGGAAAGTAGGAACGTGCCGTTTCCGTGAAAAATATGTGTTCGATCAATCGAGCATGTAGGCGTAAAAGCACCGGGCAAACGTTGAAAATTGTTATTGTTATTATGTCGATTATGAATCGATATCCTCTTTTAAACATTATCATTATCATGATCATCTCCACCTTGAACATTTAGATGGGGATGGTGAACGTGCACATTATTCACAAGCACTCTCACAGGTCTTGGCCGATTCTGACGGAGCTCAATGCGGCGATTAGGACCTCCTCCCACGGCATTGGCCACAGCACCCCCACCACCTCTCCCAGGAAGGTCATTAACGCGGTAATTTGTGCCCGTCTGGGACCCGCCCCGGCGGAAACACATTTTCCACCGGCTGAACAAGTTCGCGTCGTAAGTACAGACGACGAGGAGAAGAGGTAAGAAGGCGGTGCACGTGAAAGGTACGTACCTCACGGATCTAAAATGAATATAGATGAGATGACTGAATTCCTCGGAGACCGTGGATTTTGGCAAGTCTCCCAGATTCTGATATATTCCCCAGGGAAGCCAGCACACCAGGAAGAGTGCCGCAAACAAGCAGGAATTGCGGAGCAGCTGGAGCTGCTTCTTGTGAAGCTGTGTGTTTGTATTTTGGACCTCGTGGTGGGAATCCTGGTTGCTCACGGGCGTCTGCATCAATGAAGGAAAAAAACAAGAATGAATGAATGCATCAGAAAGGAAACAACAGAACAAAGGAAAGGGTATATATGCACCGGAAAAAAGAAATGGTTTGTGAAGATGGCCGTGATAATTGTGTTATTCCAGCAGCCTTGTGTGACATTTCTCATTTCCGGTGGATGTAGGTTACAGGAAAGGGTATATAGGCACCGGAAAAAAGAAATGGTTTGTGAAGATGGCCGTGATAATTGTGTTATTCCAGCAGCCTTGTGTGACATTTCTCATTTCCGGTGGATGTAGGTTACATAATATTGGATGGAAAGTGAAATTGAAACGTTTTTTTGTTAGGTACGACCTACCTGCTGGCGAGATTTGAGAAATACAATTTTTTGGACCGTGCTGTAAATATCTGGAAAGAAAATAAAAGTGATGAGATATGAAGCGGATTGTGGAGTTAAAATGCATTATTATTATCATAACATTTTATGGAATTGTCTATTTGGATTGGTCGATTGGAGGACTTGTTATATGTAGTATGTTAAGTATCAACAATCTAAAAGAAATACAATTATTTTTCAAGATTGAAGAAATTCATTTTCTGTGGTATTTCATTTTCTAATCCGTTTTCACAATGCTGAATTGATGCGATAAGGAAGAAAGAAAATCCAAAAAAGCTTTTTAATAGTGGTACTCTGGGAAAAAGCTGATCAGTCAGAAAGTGTTTTATTGTTTTGATACACTTTGGTTCAAAAGTGCTCCATCGTGTAGATATCCCATTTCCTATCTATTTCCACTTTCATTAGTTAAAAAGCTTTCTTCGTTGCAGAAAAGATACAAGGTCAGGAACAAAAAAAGAAGCGATAAAAGTGTTTTGCTTCTCCTTCTCTGAGTGGCTGGGATGGAGTCTTCAGCGTCTTTGTTTCGGATTTTTTGTGACAGCGAAATGACAATAATTAATGATCCACGAAACTCACCACAAATCAGGATGCACATGGGCAGCATAAATATCGATATCAAGTGAATGAAGGCATAAAGAAAGTTGACAAAACCGTAAGGTCCCACTGCAACCTGTGTGAACACAGAAAATACATAGTTTGATAAGTGATGCAAAAAATATACACACACTGCATATAACTTTCATTTACCCTTACATCTCAACCTGCTCCTGTCCATTTAAAGTTTCGTTCTGGTTTCCCTGCAGAACTCTTGAATCACATATTTTGGTGACAAAGTTTTTCGTGGTTGCGAAACCAAAGAAGAAAGAAATATCTTGTTTTCGTCGGCAAAGAAGTTGTGAAACTTCGATTAAATATTGCGAAAAATCTAATTCTCACAGAGACGAAAACATCTCATAAAAAATCTTCATCGTATTTCCCCTTTTTTTTGGAAAAGTACAGGAAACTGAGATTGCTCACATTTTGTAGTCATCTACAAAGTAATATGGACAGAATCATATTACACTTCAAGTAAACGCGT
>JAHZNF010002224.1:0-17197 GCA_027744215.1 Troglopedetes dispersus
AAGAGTTGTCTGACTGTTGAATTTTGTCTTTTGTTGAATATTATCGTCTGACAACCAGTGGCGCTGCATATATAGGATTATTATTAAAATGTTCCTGCATGACAGCAACATCATAAACGAACGATTGGCCAAGATTACCGAGATTTTCCTGTGCAAAGGATCTTGTTTAGAGTGGTTACATTACAGCTTGTTAAATAGTTATAAATATATTCTGCAAATTAGCTAAATTCGTTTGCATTTTGTTCACGCTTTTTAAAACAGAATTTACAGTTTTCAAGACGTTGAGTAAATTTGGGTAAGAATGAATATTTACTGTGTGCACAGGAAAATATTTTTACCATATATATCTAACCTGTCTAATAGTCCGTGCCACAACAACTGTATTTTGACAGCAAGGCAGTCATTCGATTTAGGTACTCTCAAATGACGCAATGCACGAGTTATCTCAACGGGAACAGACACTACCGCTTTTTCTTTGCTAACTAAATTAAGCATCGTAAACATTTCATGTAACTTGTGGTCTGCACTTTTGTTTTGTCTCGGCTATTTCTAGAAAGAACTGTAGAATGGAGGTAAGTACAGTACATACAATAAGATAGGTAGGCAGCATCTGTTTCAAGTTGTTTTTAGTGAATTCGCCATAATATCTCGCTCCCCTCAACAGCCAAACCCTTAAAAATGATTGTGGCTCTTTTCTTCCCCAAATAAAAAATAGTTTTGGTCAGTCCCATCATCGTAATAGTGGACACTTTTTTAGGAGAAAATTTTCTCCGGGAGAGGAAAGCCATATGATATGCCTCACTAACTTCTACCATCGCAAGGAGTGGTGGTGCCTAATATTTCACTTGAGGCCATAAACCACTTCCGAGAGATGGATTCTTGCACATTGCACATTCATGTTTCTTTCCTCTTTTCCCCTCACTTTAATAGAATAGCTTGCTGCCCATCCAGACTTATACAAACTTTGGGATTGCCACACTGTGTATAATATGATGATAATGATGACGATTCCCTTGTGATATGATGTAGACAACGGAATGGAAAGAAAGCACATCAAGAAGCAAACGAGAGACCGGAGGGGAGAAATCCTGACGCAATGCACAGCACCACCAACGAGAAATAATGTATATTACAGTCACATCCGGCAGGACCAATCTACTCTTGTATTTGTGCTCTTGGTAATTTAGGCTTCCACTTCCAGGACTGCCACACAACCCAAAAGAAAAGGGAAAAGGATGGTAACTTTTCTAATAGTGAAATCTCGGAACACTCATTCATTCCATTGGATACTCACTTCAATAATACAACAAGCAAAAATAGCTTGCCTCGGTAATGGAATCAAGCAAACGGAAAGATCATAATATTACCTACATGTGGGCATATATCACCATCACATGTTCACTTACACACGTACGAAACCTTGGTATTTTGCTCTTCAACAAATCCAGCCAGGAAAACGCCCAAAGCAAAGGAGGGTTATCAAAGAGTATATATTATGCTGGCCATGAATGCGCCAACTAATAAATGACCCGAGCAAAAATGATAAATCTTTCATAACGGGAAGGAAAAATAAAGAGAATCAATTTGGGATAGATTACTATTTTTCTTGGTCAGGAATACAGAACGAGGGAGGAAATGAACCCTGCGACGTTCTTTAAAACACTTCAACAAGTGAATCATGCCTTCCTTCCAGTAGTAATGTATGGGAGCTTGTGCCTCTTGCTTATAGTCTATGCGATAATTTTAGACCTTGATTATTTCCCTTCCGCAAATGCTCTCAATACTTTAACCTAAATGGGAACGTAGAGAGCACATCATTTGTGTTACAAGGTCTCATATCGTGCCTTCCCTTTTCTCCAATTTTTCATAGAATTGTTTTAGAAGTTCGGCACGTGGTAAAGTGCTGCTTGAATGCACACATTTATTTTCGTACATTTAGTAGTAAACCTCCTTCAAACTTTAGTAATCATTTCCTGGGCAATGTATATTTACATATTATTATGAACTCACACTAGGTCTTACAGGAAGCTTACGAGAGAAAAGTGTAAAGCGAGTGATTTTTTTTTCATTGAAAGTAAAATGTGATGAGGCTGATATGACCTTATTTGAAGTACATTCAGTCGTCTCGTATGTCAGCGATCAATCTTCATTCTTGTTCATTCAAATATCCATTGAGTTTCAGCCAAGCGAGCGAGGGGCTTATTTGTTTCTTGTATTTTTTTCTCTTCTCCCAAAAACTTTTTTCTTTTCCATCACCCCATGTGTCGCATCTTGCACTTTTAGTTCAAATAATGCACACACACGCAATATTGGAGGATATGGGAACAGGGGAGTATTAAAATGTTTGGTTGTGTGCCGATACAACTCACTTGCTTCATAAGTTTGTCAAATAATAACTTTTGGAGAGAGTGGAATAAAGTTCACCCTCGCTGCTATCAGGGGACAAACACGGGGTGAGACAAAAAATTGGCTACAAGGGAAATAACTAAAGTTGGATGGATGGATTGGTGTGGCAGTCAATGAAAACAAGGGTGAACTTTTGCTAGAGTTTTTGAGAGATCAAGAGTGAAAGTGGATGTATAAGGCTAGGCAAATAAATACGAGTGAAGATGGTAGGACACATTGCTTATCTTATCTCCCCATATTTCCTTTTATGAACACCCTTGACAATGAAAATACGGTAAAAAGATGCCTGCATGTCGATATAAACTTTTCCATAAAAATGTGTGAGTTGCTGACTGATGTATTGAGAAAAGTTTTCAGAAATAAATAATATTTCTTACGAGACAAAGACACATGGTTCCACTCATTGTATAGTTAACAATTTTGGTAAAAAAACATCCAAGTAGAAAGTCAACACAACAACAAGCACGTAATACCTAGTTTGATTTGAGAAAGACAAGTTGAAAATTCGAAATTTCAAACTCCATCACAAATTCAGATTTTCATTTGTAGTCAGAAGGAACATACGAGATCAATGAGCAAGATGCCACGCAAAGATTTCAAATCTTGGAATAATTCTATTGCCAATTTTAGATTAGCAACTGCTTTCAACAAGCCTATTGATTTCTTACATACGTAAGCCAGTGGAATCCTATTGTTCAGTGTGAATGAGGCACTCATGAATGAAAATTAAACCCTATCTTGTGTTCGCAAGGTATTCAGTAAAGGATTCTGCATTTTGGAGCTAATAGTCAGTGAATGGCGTTTGTATATATGTATCCATAACGCAATAGCTAATAATATCATTAGAGAAGATCCAGCGAACACCTTTGTGTACGACTTTCCTTGAGCTTTCACTCTTTTCTATGTTCAAAATGTATGTACATACTTTCCTGTTGAAAGGGAAGAAAGGTCTTCTTACATATTTAAACCTTCCCTACATATGTTCCTTTTTCCACCATCTACTTAAACAGACCCAAAAAAACATGTAGGAGCGAATGTAGGAAGCACGTGAGCATTATTTTATTATGCAGGAACCAAAGCACACGTCAGTACTATTATCATGATAGCCTGATATCTTCAATACCGTGATTCAGTGAGGTGGGATTTTTTTAAAAGCGAGAGAACAAGAAAACGGGAAGCTGTGGAACAATATTCCTTTTGAGTTCACTCATCCATAAATATAGGTTCCAAATGTATGGAATCTCTTCGTGCGAGTCCGCTTTTTTTCTCACTCCTTTCACTGCACCAGTAAATCTTTTTTTCTTTCACCAAACCTATTTTCAAATTCCCTGCTTATATTCCCCCTACTTTGCATACAACATAAAAATGCGAAAAAATACCTCGTGTATACATTTTCTTTGTTATCTTGCCACCTCGAGAGTTTTGGGTGGTAAGAAAGTGAAAGCAGGAGGAAAGGAGTGTTGCAAACTACTACAACTAGAATTCACTCATCCATAAATATAGGTTCCAAATGTATGGAATCTCTTCGTGCCTGTCCGCTTTTTTTCTCACTCCTTTCACTGCACCAGTAAATCTTTTTTTTTCTTTCACCAAACCTATTTTCAAATTCCCTGCTTATATTCCCCCTACTTTGCATACAACATAAAAATGTGAAAAAATACCTCGTGTATACATTTTCTATGTTATCTTGCCACCTCGAGAGTTTTGGGTGGTAAGAAAGTGAAAGCAGGAGGAAAGGAGTGTTGCAAACTACTACAACTGTGCGGTGTCACCACCGGTACAAGGTATTTGATATAGTATCGGGAAAGCTAATGTTTAAAATTGACAAAATGTGTACACGTAACTAACAATATCAACTGCGTCCACGAGCTTACTCTAAGCCTGCTTCAATCCCATACCCATAAATTTATGTATGTACTTTATATTATTATGCCACGTTGTCTTTACACTTTACTGACTTTACTCTTGTCTCGAAGTTGGTGCATTCACCATTACTTCAGAGATGCATAACGGTTTTCCGTTACCGTTTCTGTGTTCAAATTACACTGCTGCGTTGCTATCAGATTTAGCATTTCTGACTTCTGATAGCCTGCATTCCTAGAACCTATAAACTGTTTAGTACAAAAGACTATATCTAACTTTAGTTGAGATTATCTGACAGTATTGCAAGACAATTTGAATGCTGGGAGTGCACACCCCATAACGTAGTAACAAGGATGCACTGGTGCAGAGTAAAACGTGCATCGAATTGTCTCCGGAGTTTTTATTTTATTTTGCGGTACAAAACTGTTTCCTTTCGGATTCGTCGATCTCCTCTCCTCAACACATGACGTTGACGAAGAGTCGAAGAGCACAAACTTGCTTACGTTAGAGACATACACATATAACACAGTTACTAGAAGTAACATAACCTGATGAGAGACAATGCTGTGTGTTTATCGTAAGCTAAGCTTTTTTCTTAAAGTTTCCAAAATGCTTGAAGAAATGAGCCCCATGAAGAAATTATGTTTAACATTTTTAACAGTACTGCATTTCCGATTTTTAAGAAACTCGAATCTAACTGCATTGCTGTTAAATTGGTATTGTACTTAAATACCAACATAATACGCTTTACAATCCATAGTTAGGTAACTTTATTTGAACAAAATGATCCACTTTAATATCTAGCAATGCGAATAAGTCAAGGTTTTGCATCCATGAATTGTGAACTCCCAAGTCACAACATAATAAAATATAGATCTATGTAGAGTTTTCATATTTTAGAGATTTGATGTTTTATTTTTTCGCCAGTCCCATGTCCTACTTTTTAAAGAGATTACTCTGAAATATCAAACGCGAACAAAGGATGCATAAAATTTACAAGAGCGACTTATAATGAATATTTAACAACAGGGTTACTTTTGCTGATAGTACAGAATAAGCACTCAAATGGAGCATAACCAGCACACGATATACAAAATTGCTCTTTGGGGATAATAATAATGTAATAGGAGAATTTGAAACGCTTGCAAAATTCTCTCCCTTTGCGATTCATTCAATTTTAAAAGTCATGCTTATCCTGTTGGCATATTTATTGAGATTCAGAAAGGAACACTGACACAACTTTTTTATTTCCTGTAGCTGCAGCATTATTCAGTCCTGACTTGGGTTGTTTCCGGCTTTTTTTTAAATGTTGTATTGGCTACACAGGGGATCAAGTGTTTTAAGTATGCACTTATAAGTATAGGTCTGTGTTAAAAACGGACTGTAAACAAAATGCATTGTGATTTTGAGATGAGGGCATGCACCTAAATATCCGTTTTTCCTTTCTCTGACCGGTTTTTTAAAATTTAAATTATGCAAATTACACAGTGCCTATTTTACAAAGCACTTCTAAAAGAAAAGTAAAACAGGAAGACTTAAAAAACCGTATGCAAATTCCGAGTAAAACGCAAATTATCCCGCAGGAGAGAGTCAGTTATTAAAATTGGAAGATTTCAATAACATGAATAACGATGAGGCTTCATGGAAAAAATATACTCCTATATGGTAAGTTCAGCACATCTATGTTTACAACCCCAACAATAAAATAAACCTGAGAACATTATAGTATATAGTACCGAGCCAAGTGAGATGAATTCTTTCCAAGTTTTGATTTATGGGAGGAAAATCAGAGCGATTAGGAAGCGGTTTAGTGTCTACTCAGCCATACTACGAGATACAGAATCAAAACATCTATGCAAATCCGCTTTCTTGTTGTTGTTTTCCCTTACAACCAAGTTTATTGTACTGCTCAACTACTCTAGACCATACAGTTTTTCGAAACAACCAACTCCCATGATGTTCACTCAATACTAGTTTCCACTCCACTACTACATTTTGTTTCCAACTGGATGGGAATAAGTCTTTTTTAAACTATAAGCTCGTTTTCTCTATTTCTCCTTCTATAATGTATGAAGCAAAAAGTCATCCGTCTATATCAAATTATTCTGCTCATTTATAGATCAGTAGAAAAGCAAAAGTATTTCCCAGTAAGTGAACGAGGAGTGAAATATCACAAAAAGTGGTTTCGTGTGCGCATTTCCTTTTTGAAGGATTGAGTCGAGGGGAAAACAGCGGACAGCAACACAACCATAGCCTACAACAAAATTCAGGTACAGTATATTCTTTCATTTTAGTCCTCTTCTATGAACATAATCGGGAACTTGCTTGGACGAAATCAAACTGTGAAAGAGGAAAGTGGCAGACAAACCTTTAGAAGGGTATTTTAGGCTGTATCCGGAGAGGAAGCTGCTGAGTTCCTTTGCATATATAACTTCTAGCAGCCGAAAACGTGCAGACTCTGTTTTTAAAGTTGTTTAATTCACTTAGGATTTTTGGTTGGTACGATTTTCCGAAAGAGGTGTAATCTAAATGGTTTTTCGGTTTAACGTTTTCGTCTGGTGTTAAACAAGAGTTCTTGGATGTTATCTTTAAGAAATTAGTGTATGTATTTTTGGGATTTGTTCCAGGTTTCATCGAGTCTCAACTTTTAGCTGTTTCTTGGAAGCAGCTAAATAAGCCGTAGAATTCCCAGAGAGCTAGAAGAAATAACTAGTGTTTGGAGTTTCAAGAAATGATTAGGAAACCCTGCACAATATGAAATCCTACTAATAAAAACATTTAGAGCTGAACGGTAATAAGATTACTTTTTTTGTTGCAGATGGCATATGGCAGAGTACGATACAAAGGTTTACTTTTAGAAAATCTGCACGTGTACCAGCTTCTCAGCTCTGGGAAACTTTTCCGTGGATAACTTCCCTGCTAAAGACGACTTGTGAGATGATAGAGACCTTGCTCAGAGACATGCGCAAGGTGAAGTGAGCAAGTTGCGTAAAAGCCCTTAATAGAATGTTGAACTTCTTGTTACAATTTTTATAATGTTGCTTTTGCTTGTTGAAGCTCCTTCTGAAAATTCAAAATCATTTCCATTCTCGTCATATAAACAGACATTTGATACAATTTACGTACACTTGTGTGTTGTTTGTATTGACTTATATACCTACATTCATGAGTACATTCTGTGCTGTCCTTTCAAAAAGTGACCTCGTGTTTTCCGACAGATGCCGCAAGATTTATTTGCCGTCATTCCAAACAGTCGATAAATATTTTCCCTTCAAATTCTTTTAGTAGTGTATGAGTATTGAGTATATATGCTACAAATATTTTTTATAATTTTCTAGCAATAAAGTCATGGTAATAGAATATGCCGCATCCCTAACAGTGTATGTAAGCATAGCTTTGTTCATTAATAAATGAAGGTATCCAAACCTCCAAACATTTATTTTATGAGATGCGCCATAGTTTCAATTTTAAGATCGGAGAACACTGTTAGTCATTCCGAATTTAGCTGATAACGACATGTAATGAATAGCTCTTTACTAAGCATGAACCTACAACAGCGAATTCCTGTTTAGGAGTGGAAGTTTGTAGTTTGTATAAGTACGATGAACTGGCGCATTGATGTTGATGGAGTATGCGGTTAAATTCCCGTAACGAAGAGTTTCCTTAGACTGTCATAACAAAACATGAAAAATCTGTGAGTGCAATAAGAAACAAAAAATGAAATGATGAGATGTGAGCACCCATGCTAATGTATCATGACTGCACACATCTTGCATCATTTCACGGTTTGCTTCGTCGTTCCGATAAAAAAAGTTAAGGCGGGTTTCACTGTTCACTCACACACGCACGTAGTGCTCATATGTAAACCGTCAAACGTAATAAGTGTGAATAGGTACCTTGTTTTTTTGCGGAGCCATTTCGAAAAGGCAAAAGTAATGAGAGCTTTATGCTTATGATTTAAAAAGCCATAAAATGAAATAATGTCCCCCTGTTAAGAAGATCAACTTCCATGAAAGTGTACTTCATTATGTGTCAAAGAATACTTTCATAACGTAATTTATGACTCATATTTACCACGCTATTCGTATTCTTTCGTCGTGTCGGATGAGTATAAATACCAAATGAGGATTTTTACATATTGCAATGCTTTGAATAGTCGCAAAGACAAGCGAGCTTTGTAATAATGATTCTACGCCTACGCCTGCAGAGTCGGCCGCAGCGAACATAAAAATAAAGTGTATCATATAATGGAGATGATGACACATGCCATGACGGCTCTGATGAAATCTTATAGCTTACAAAAACTATTCTCAACGAAATGAGACCGCCTACTTAACTGAATTGGGGCATATCATGGAGCTACTATGATTATGCAATGAATACCTAAGTGAATGTGTACCCTCGCCTCGTTGAGTAGGTAACTTGAGACTGGAGACAAGTAGCAACTGCGCTCTTCAGGAATGATACATGACATTCATTTTCATACGGGACGAGGTAATCATTCCACACGCATATGAGGCCATTCATTTCAGGTTTTGGTGACAATGAATATTGCCCTAGCATGAATATGAATGTGTGTTATCTTCGTAAATTTTCTTTCACAGATGCACGTGGACACACGTACAACTTTCTGTGTAGTTCGCAGTTTTTTTAAAGGAAAATGTCTAGACGTGCGACAGGTTCTGAAGTGACTTTCTTGGGTGATTTGAGAAATGATGGAAGTTCCCGGTCCCATGCACGGAGAGTTTGACAAGCTTTAATCTTTCATGTAGCTACGCTCCTTGTACTGATAAATTCTCTTGAGACGGTTGCACAGATTTTTATGCGACAGGTTCTGAAGTGATATACTTTCTTGGGTGATTTGAGAAATGATGGAAGTTCCCGGTCCGTCCGTAAATGCACGCAGAGTTTGACAAGCTTTAATCTTTCATGTAGCTACGCTCCTTGTACTGATAAATTCTCTTGAGACGGTTGTACAGATTTTTGTTAGTTTAAAGTCTATACGTTGGAATATATGTTCATATCTCTATATCTTTGTGTAAAAGTGCTGCTGTAAACATGGTGAAATATGTTCTTATGAAGTTTACTTTAAATTAGATATTATGCCAGTGTAGCATTCCCATCCCACATAATAAGATTTTCTTTTTAGACACATGTTCAAATAAGTCTTAAAAGAAAATGGGGAGGTACCTGTTGCAGAAAAGAAAATCTGAGAGAGAGAGAAAGAGAGTAACAAGGTACACGTAATACTTTTAGAGATTTTCTATTTCTTTTCATAAAATATTTCTTGAAGCTGATGAATAGTATGTGAGAGCGAGAGATGCTGGTTCCTTGGAAAGATCTTACAAGCAGAGAAAAACTTTGATTCTTATGCCTTCAACATCTTCCATTTTCCCATAAAGTATAATATCCTTTAGATTGGAGAAAGGCGAGTGTAAAAAATCCCATATTCCCTCAAGAGCCAAGTCGCCCTTCACATTTTTTTCTGTTGTTAAGCTGACAAAAGAAGAGATCCGGAAGAGATCAAAAAACGAGAAAAAAGTATCATGATCATCGTCACCATCCCCCACAGTATTATTCTTCACTTCAGGACGACGACAATTCTTGTTGTAGACTAACACACTAACATTCATTTTCGTATAATGTACTATCTTGATCCTTGAAAAGGAAAGAAGTTAATGGATGGCTTTTTAGAGACGGGTGGGAAAAGGAAAGAAATTGCCACTGACAGTGTAAAATAACCAGAAAAATACCGGGTGGATACACATACTCGAGATAACTCAAAAACATTTTCACACACGTAATATAGCTTTTAAATTCAAGAGTAGATGGAGATAGCAATATACTGAATACATGTCTACTACAATCTACCAACAGTTAGTATTAACATTGTAGGTGGGAGTTTGCAAGGAACATACGTAAGTGATATTTATACACCCAATTCATCTTGAGTTCATGTAACTCCCATTACACATTTGTTTTAAAAAAAGAAACCTGAAGAATGAAAGAAAACTTTCCATTTTTTTACTGGGAAAGAAAATGGAGAACGGAGCCTCACAAGCAAAGGTATCATGAGCAAGAAAGGAAAATGATTATAAGTTTTTTTCTCTGTAGTGTACTTAAGTAGTTTTGGTTATTCGATGTAACGGTGTATATGAACATACATTACGCAGAGCATTACTTTGTAGGTGGGAACTTACTTGTAGACTAAAAGCAAACTCCGAAAGACTCCTTCGGAGTGATAAGTATCTTAATGGCTGTATTATTTCTATTCTTTCTCTGACTCTGTCATGTCGTTTGTTACAGAGCATATGCTCTACTTCTGTATTTAATAACTTATGTGCATTCTGTCTAGTAAGTGAGCTCATCAGAATGCACCAGAATTTCTCAAGTTTTTCTTCGTTTTGCGAACAATGATAATGTCTTTAAATAGTCACATCTGCACAACCAGATTTCATACTTCATTATATTATTCCCATCACCCAGGAGTGCAAGACACTTAAATCTTTCCTTTTCTTGTTCAGGTTTTTAAATGCATTTCTTCCTAAACTGTAGTGTAGTTTTTAAACATGACCAACAACAGTTTTTATTCAAATATCTACTTGTTTGAATTTTCCTTTCATTTGTAAAGATAATCATTTCTCTTCTGTAACAAACTACACATTAGGACGATGTCATCTGCAGGAAGAAAGCGCACACAATTTTAGTAAGAAACGATGTTTTTGAATCGGGAGATACTCTTTTTTCTCCTCCATGATTCCATCTGATGAAAGAAATTCTTCATTGAGAAAACATCCCTCGGAGCTAACATATGTGAGAAAAGCCATTTTTCTCTGTCGACTCCCGAGCCCTATCTTTTTCACTGTTGTGCCCGCTACGTAAAGATGTGTGAGTGCAATCACCGTTTATTTTTTCTTGTTAAGGAGTGCATTCTGCAGCAGCTTGATCGTGCTTCCCCGGGTTTATGGTGAATTTTGGAGAACATGGTTGCTTCGCTTCGTTTTAATGCAATGAACAGCTATTGCAGCAAAATATACCATTTATTTCGTTTCGTTGAAAGGAGAGTCCAGCAGTTCCGTTATTAAATGCACATTATTAGCCTCAGTAACACTTGGTGATCTGTGTAAGCTTAATTCAAGTTTGACCTCTATGAACTTATAGACGGTGTATCATTAACCTGAACCTACATGGTTTCTAAAATATCAAACTTTTGCCTTGCCTTGTTTCGAAGGCTGCTTTAATTTAGCTCATTCATTTTAGCAATGGTTTGTTGGGTTTGTACATACATTTTCACTTTCTGACTTCAGATACACATTTTTGGAAGCTTTTACTTCCACAGTGAATGTTATTTCCGTCCAGTCATTTTTAACAGCAAGTATCACTTTGACTAAAACGTCAAACCTCAAAACAGCTCCATTACAGTAGCGACATTATCAAACATACATAAAAATATCCCGTCGTTCCGTCCAGTCGATGTTATTCCTGCTGTACCTCTAGATATCAATGTGAAATGTAGACCGGGTCTGTCAAAAAAAGTTTGACCAGTGGTCCGACGTGGTAAAATGTGGATTGTTTGCCTGCAAAAATGTTATATGAAGCGTAATGTTGCCATTATTTTCTGTTCCGGCGGATGTTGAAAAGTGGTGAGTGGATGCCACTAGAAAATATCTGGGAGCTCACGGTCATTTTCTGCTTTCACTTCTTTGCAACTCGTAGCNCAGTCGATGTTATTCCTGCTGTACCTCTAGATATCAATGTGAAATGTAGACCGGGTCTGTCAAAAAAAAAGTTTGACCAGTGGTCCGACGTGGTAAAATGTGGATTGTTTGCCTGCAAAAATGTTATATGAAGCGTAATGTTGCCATTATTTTCTGTTCCGGCGGATGTTGAAAAGTGGTGAGTGGATGCCACTAGAAAATATCTGGGAGCTCACGGTCATTTTCTGCTTTCACTTCTTTGCAACTCGTAGCTACAGTTTATATGACAATCCTTCTCGTAATAATGTTTCAAGTTGAGTCAACTACAAAGCTTTGGACAGGAATGCTACTGTGTCCACTTATTTATATGAAATACGGGTTCTCTTAATGGACACTGTCATTCTAGCAAACAAGATTGGACACAAAATGCTTAACCGCAACCCTTGTTGTGCAAATGCACTCATTCCATTACATCCTAGCCGTTAAAATTTGTGCTATAAATAAATCGTAATGTTTATTTTATATGTTTCAACATCCTTCTGCTGGCATGCTTACATCCCTAAAATCATTCTTATCATTCTCACACGAAAGTGTGCTCTCGTACATGATCAAAGGCAAATAATTATGTTGTGTGAGTTGGTGTACTTATTTAACTATGGTCGTGTGCAATCAAACATTGGCAAACGTTCCTGATTACATTTTGTTAGTTGAAATTACACCTTGAACAAACACAATATAATAACACAAGTTTGATTCTTATCATTTCGCCGTGTGTGGAGTGGGAGAAATTGCACAATCATAAATTTCGGTCTCTCCTGGGCCGCGTGTATTGGTTCGACATGTTTGCTTTGTTACGAATGAAACGGAAGTGTTCGCTAAACATGCCTTTCCCACACGAAGGAGGGTCACATTAAAATAGCCATAATAATTTTAACAGACACTGAAGGACTTTGCTTGAACTTGTACGCGGGAAAACACCAATAAAAAAGTTCGCTGCTGACGTTTGAGTAAAAGGATCCAACACTATTTAAAAACCAGGTCCTATAGCATGCATTCCGATTGTGAGAAGAGGACTTAGCGAAATATTTGGACAAGAAACTGCAAACAAGTTCACGAAGCAGGCGGGAGAGTGAAAGCGTAAAATTCTGGAAGTTATGCCCTGGTGAAAAACAATAAAGAAAGTACTTCATACACATCTCCTGACGTACATGTTGGAGCAGCTGACTCCAGTTTGCTTACTTTCATATTTTCTCTGATGTTGACCTCTTCATTCAACGCTAACTCAACTAGAGAACATCACTTCATACACGTCTCCTGACGTACATGTTGGAGCAGCTGACTCCAGTTTGCTTACTTTCATATTTTCTCTGATGTTGACCTCTTCATTCAACGCTAACTCAACTAGAGAACATCAAGGAACACACACGCAACAAAGCTTGTCTGTGTATCACCTCTTCTTGACATTGTATTTGATTACTTAGGTAGCATGGGCAAAGTTTTATTCCTACATCCTATGCTAATTTGCGGCCACTAGTTTCGTAATATATTAAATTCCACCTCAATAACCGGCGCTTTTGTTGTTTTATTTTTGTTAACAAAAAGTGAAAAATCTATGGATCTTAGTAAGAAAATGTCCTCTAAAATTCTATTGTAACTGGAAAAAGGTTCTTCTCGAATTCGTACGCTGACCTGGCTTACAGAAACATATATTGGTGCTCCAATATTTTTATGTATGTTCGAATTCGCAAGGAACATTTTATGGTTGTGACGCAAAAATTTCAACCTACGCAATTCCTCAAATAAAATTTTATTCTAAGCCTACTTCTCTGCTGGTTTCCTGCAGAATTCTCTTTGTTACGGTTTAATGTATGCTTCCTTCAAATTTTAACTCGAATGGGGACACGAGCTGAAAGAATAATTGTAGTGGTAAGTACCCTTGGCGGGGGTAGTTAAACGAAGCACGAAGTGTGGCCTGGCACACATTTTACACACAGTTTGTTTAAAACGCTGTGGACAAGAAGAAGTCGCGAGCTAAACTCCATTTTTTATTTGAGTGGCGAAAACAGCTTGAACTTCTTCAACAATTCATGTCATTACAGGAATGCCTGGCTTTTCCTCGATAAACTGGAGACAAATGCATTTCTTGGGTACTAACAACTTCAGAATCAGATCCTCCGCGCGCACACACACGCTAGCTTAGCTTAAGAGAGTTCACGGTTTTATACATTATATGGTCATTACTATTACACTCTTTCTTCGCAACTGGTCTGTTGTATGTACATAAGTTGCTTCGACATGTTGAGTGGTGCGGTCGTGGTCGTGGTGGTGCTATATAAAAATGAACGTCGTCAGCTGAACCCTTTGTCTGTTTTCTTAAAGAAGGACAAAGTCTTCCGGCTCCCGGAGAGAAAGCTTTTTTTCAAGAGCCCATTTCACTCCGTTCTCCGAGAGTGCACACAACAACTAATTCAAAAACTCTGTAAGGGACTATTACGGCATAAAGAGAGGGTGGAAAAGAAAATCCGAGTTGGTTAGTACAGTGTATAACAAGCGCACACATTTTTATACTTTTTTATAGCAGCCGCTGGGTTTTTTTACTTCAGAGGAAATAGAAAAAATATAAAATGTAGTATAACTTCTTGGAGGAAAACTCCTTTTTCCTTCTTTCCGTCCTCTCTTCTTTCTGCTAGGCTTCCTTTGCATGCTAAAAATAATAAAATACTACTGGAGTAAAAAATAAGTTTGCGAAACAGCGAGCAAATAAGGCATGCCGATGCCGACCCTCAGCAAGTTAAAAACATGGTTTCAGTCAAGCAGCTAGTAGCCAGCTACGCATGAGCTATTGCGTAAGTTTCGAAAATAGGTTGGACACGAAATTGCTTTGAGAAGGACAGCGTTAAATAAAGAAGTAAGGTACAAAGTGGAATCATGAACTTCTTTAAAAACTGAATTTATACGTTTGAAACCTTGGTCGGTCTGGAAAATACCATTTGGCATGGTTGGTTCAAGTTTAAACACTTCAACTACTATGTGGTCAGAAAAATATTTTCGAAAATGCAAACGAATGGATTTTTTGTAAAGATTATTTAGATTTAGAAACTGTACAGCGAGCCGACAGTTCTCTACAAGAAACTTATTGTTTCGCGTTATGCAAAATCAAGTTTAATTGATCGCTTCAAGTCATGTTGGTATTTTTGTCATTCCAAAAAAGCGTGCAGAAAAATATTTTCGAAAATGCAAACGATTGGATTTTTTGTAAAGATTATTTAGCTTTAGAAACTGTACAGCGAGCCGACAGTTCTCTACAAGAAACTTATTGTTTCACGTTATGCAAAATCAAGTTTAATTGATCGCTTCAAGTCATGTTGGTATTTTTGTCATTCCAAAAACCATTATTCATTTCCTCCTTTTTCAATTTATATTTGCATGTTAAGTGTCTGTTGAGGAAATTCATTTTTAAAGAGCAACATCAAGTACAGTTTGACTCGTGTAGTCAGTCATGTTATGAAACAATCTAATCAACCAATCTACGTGATGTCGGTATTTCTGCGTTGCATGCAGTCATGAAGACTCAAGGGTTGTTTCTGCATTCACTGATGGGAGCTACTAATGGTATGGTAGTGGTGATAATGAAATTCATGAGTCCTCGTACGCACTTACGACAGCCGCTGATGATGATCTAATGATGATGATGACAGAGCAGTTCCTTTGGTACTTATGGCATGTACTTTATTGTGTTGCAAATTAATTAACGCAAGAGCCAACAACCGACAAACTATCATCACCACACTCATCATCATCGGCCAAAGCTCACTTGACGGAGAAATTAACGATCAGCCAGCACAAACTATCTTTCATCTACCGTGATAATGAAAGCAACTTTGTCGTTATCTGCTGCGCATTGGGCATGCATTTATTTATTAACACCCTTCAACACTTCAGAAACTACTGCAGCAATGTTGTTGCTCTCTCACACAATTCATTTACGCATACTTCACTTTCATTATGACCGTTTTGACTGACATTGCCACGTAGCCTTCCTCCCCTTGTCTGGCTGGCTAGAGAACTTCAACCAGAAAAAAACACGATCGCACACGCATCATCCTGAAGCATTTGTGTCTAGGAAGCGTCTTCTGCACGCTCACTTCTGCAGCTGCAATGGCACAGCCACGGGCAGCCTCAGTCTCAGTCGAAGTGAAGAACAAAAGTGAATTCGATTAAAA
Organism: Troglopedetes dispersus; assembly: GCA_027744215.1. Lineage (NCBI taxonomy): Eukaryota > Metazoa > Arthropoda > Collembola > Entomobryomorpha > Paronellidae > Troglopedetes > Troglopedetes dispersus. The sequence goes on from JAHZNF010002224.1 coordinate 16,190, forward strand.
AGCTGAATTCTTCCTCATCAAAAACAATAGCACAGCTAACAGGACAAGTTGAAACTATGCAAGTTCCAATGATAATGTTAGGGTGAGTCAGATAGACTACAATGTTGCCACCAGCCACAACAGAAATCCAGTAAAATCTTGTCTAAGAGTAATTCGGATTCAACTCTCTGATCATTAGTTATCTTGTCGACGCGGCATCATTTATCATTTAAAGATTTACTAACTTGTTAACTAACGCAATGTAAAAGTTATCAGCGTTCTTCTTAGTGCGCGATTTACTCCCGTTTGTTTGCAGATTGCCAAATGCTCATTTGCAACTCAAGTGAGACCCGACCTGACTTGGGTACCTAAAGGCTAAAACTCACCTTGCTCCCATCATTGTAGAAAACAAACGGTTTCTATCTGGCTAAATGACGTGCTAAAATTTTGTTTTCTGATGCAAAACACTTTGTTTGACGACTTCTGTGGCAAAAAATTGGAATGGAAAAACCTCATATTCATATCAAGACTATTAAACCCCACAGCGGTGTAAGCTGCACTTAAAGTGAGTTATGATATTCCCATGGGAAGAAGACGGAAGATAAGAAGAAGGCAACTTACCAACCCATTGAAAAAGGAAAAGGAATGAATAAAGAAGAAAATGTGTTTCGGTGCAAAGGGAAAAATGGATCAATTCAGTTTTAGCAGGTCACAAGTACAAGTGTATAAGTGCCCATTATACTGGTTACAGATACGATACTCTTGTGAAAAAATATAATAATAGCAAGCTCACACACATATTATGTTTCAGAAGATACAATGTAAGAAAATAGAACTCACGTGGTGGTAATAAAAAAAGAAGTACATAGCCATGAAGCTTCCAGCAATATATGGCATTAAAAACAACCTGATCTTTAGTTTTGACTCAGCAAGAAAGGATATTTTTGGTAGCAGTATTGGTCTATTTTCTCGCCAGCTTACATATTTGTGGAAACCTCTCCGATTGTATACATGATGGACAAAAAATAG
>JAHZNF010002225.1:0-11046 GCA_027744215.1 Troglopedetes dispersus
TTTTGTATTAAACTTATTAGATAAGCACAAACAGATTTTGACATTAGGTATCTAAGTACACAGATAACTTTGAAACTTACACTCTTTTTTGTTTCGTTCATTCATTCTCTTTGTGTTTTTGGAAGATTATCACGGTGGAGTGCATCTTCATAATTTGTATTGATAATATATAACTGTAACGTGCAAAAATGGAGAAGATGAAGATAAGAGAGAGAGAGGTTGGTATGCGTGTAAAGATTTTTTTTCTGTGATATGTTCGTATTAAATATGTAATGCATAAACGTTTTCACCATTTGTTTTTCTCGCGCTATTACCGATACTCATCTTCATCTTTGTTTGTCCCTTCGCTTCCTTTTTCTTTTCTTCGCTAATGTTCCTTTTTTGTTATTTAAAATAAGTAAACTGCTGCAAGTGAATGTTGTCTTGTTTGTGCTCCTCTCGTCTTATTAAACTTCCTTCCGCTTTTGAAAAAAATGTGTTTTGTCATTCGTTTGCATAATTTATTTCATTTTTTATGATCAAGCCAACCAGACACATTGTAGGTTTTCTTGGGTGCACACTTGCATCCTTTTTTTTCTTTCATGTGTGCAATCTCACTTTTTTTAGCATTAATTTAATTTAATTTAATTTACCGCGTATAAATATCCAAATCGCATTTTTATGCAAATATGCAGAAAAAAGGGAGAATGAACATAAAAGGAAGAAGAATCGGAGAGCATCCTTGTCTTTCTGCACGAAAGCAATAAGAAACATCCAAAAAAATGAAAGGTAAAAAAAACTAAAAAAAAAGTGTACAGGATTTTGAAAATCCTTCATTTGAAATAGTTTGTGCGTGTCAATAAATCCTATTTTGATGGCTCAATCGCATTACTCCGTCATGTCATGATGTCACCTTCTTTCACAGAATCCAACTTGAAAAAAAAGGAAGAAAAGGAAAAAAGGAAGTTGCAACATAAATATGTATGTAGGAAATTCAATTTTTTTAAATGACCACATCGGATCACGATGCAAATCAAACTGGTGTACTGGTTACTCTCTCAACTTTGTAACAGTGTAACACTCTTCTCCCGTTAATCTTACATAAGAAGAAAATTTATGGTTACGACGAGCAGACTATAGCTCGCATATTATATTTTTTGTGCTGTATCATTATCACATTTCGTGTCCATTAAATACAATTGTAATACATAGGAAAAGTGGTAAACAACACAATCCCATTTTGGTTTCTTTGCCTCATTCATTTCACTTTATCAGTCTTTAATTTCGTTTATCGACAATGATGATTGATTGACAATCTGGTTTCAAACATTTTAATGGCTTCACGCTCTCCATCCCCTTCAATTGTGGAGTTGTGTGTGTGGTCAACTTAAAAGGGTAATAATAGTGTCCACACCCAAAACTGAACGGAAACCAATCAGTGAATTTATATACGTTTTTCCACTGACTGATGAGTGATGACAATAGAAAGATATGGTGCATTTGTCATATCATTTATACATGAGGAAAAAAAAGATAAGTATGGGTTTCATGTTTTTCTTATTTATTTCGAATGCACTACATAAATTATGTATGCATGTTGCGGAGCGAAGTGAATAATGAATAGAAAATAAATTGTAATATATTTTACACACACACACACCCGATAAGAAACAATGTGTTACTTTGAAAAATGAATACAGAGTTTTTGGCTATCTGCAAAAAATAATCGACGTACGTCTGTAACCTGTGTGTATGCATAGTAGTAAGATGGTCAGAAAAATTGAGAGTCTTCACAGAAGGATTATACAGAGGACTTTTGCTGCTGATGACGAAAAAGTGAAAACCAGATCGAATATCAGCGTTGAATACAATTTTCCGCTTGTGGTCGGTCACTTGGTCAGACACACAAACATGGTTGCAATAATAGTTGCATAGTACATGTGTATCTATTCTTTTCCCATTTTTATATTTTCTCAACAATCAAGTTCATCATTTATACAAAAGAAAAAAAAATTCAGATAACCATAAATGCTGGTAAGTTATGAAGTGTGTATGCGTAGTGCAATGTCATAATAAAAATTGAATCGTAAAAGAAGGAACAAAAAAGGAACCACAATTATTACACCAAATACCATCATAAAAAAATATGCACGGAGCAGCAAAATGGTTATCACAACGTCTTCTCTTCTGCATTGTTAATATCTTTTTTTTTGTTGAATAATGGCTGCATAGGTAATCAACCATTTTTTATGTGTACATTTGTTCATTAAAAGTTGCCCAATACTGGTTTCTTCGAACTTTGTTAGCATCACCGAACTTGTCAGAGTAAAAAAAGACTCAAGATTCCCAAAAAAGTAAAGTTTTTTTTATACAATTGAAATTTACAATTTACTTCCGTTTTGCATTGACTTTTACATTACACAAGTGGACATATCTACACACGCGTGGTGGTGGTACACCTTTTGCGAAAAATGAACGTTTTATTGGCACATAATCATATAAGAAATAGGATGTTGTTGGTGGTGAAGGTGTTCGATTCAAAAACCGGTTGTGCTCTCAGATAAGCAAAGCAAAAACTATTTCAAAAAACTTTTTTTTTCTTTCCTTTTGTTCTGAGTGAGTAGCAATAATTATTACTGCCACTTTGATATTCCATCGTTCAGCTGTATACATATGCTTGCTTGCGGACATAAGTACAGCTGAAACGTGGCTTGATGATGCGTCGTGAGATACCGTCATCGTGAGTCACAATATGAGTGATGGGCTAATACAAAAATCTTTGTGTGTGTGTGAAGAAGTACTCTTGTAAAGCGGTCATCATTACGCTTCAGTTGAGGATTATTGCCACTGTCAAAATGTCAAGCACACGCTGTTCATCATTTTATTACGACAATTATTTCACCTCAACTGTACCAACAACAGAGAAAGATAAGCCTATTATTATACACAACTTGAAATCGTTAGTAATAAAATGTGTTTTTGGAAGGAATTCTTCTTCTGGTAATGATGATGATAACAATGTTGAAGATTATCATCTTTTTTTACAACTTCATATTAGCTATAACTGTCTCAAATCGTTGTTAGTAAAGTAATTCGTCAATTTTGTAATTGGATTCCTTGAAATTTAGAATGGCTTCAAAAGTGCAATTCTTGGCTTTTTATTTGCGGAATAAAAAATATGCCGTTGACGTCATTGGCTATCTCAATGTTTCGGGGAAAGTTTGCATAACTTTGCTTATCAAGACTCTATTCAAATTTTGGATTAAATAAAACTGGCGTTCACAAACTTTGATCTCACCAATGTTCGCATCTTGCCCCTTCATCACTTCGGAATGTTAACAGAAAATACAATATACATAATATGTTGAAGATCACAATTTGATTTTCGTTTTTAAAAAAGTCATCACTTCCCTCAAAGGAAATTAACAAAAAAAGCTTATTGAAACTTCTCATGTACCCGGATCAGCATAATGTGATGCTCTGCCATCCTTCTTATCCACCGCCATGATGACATGCAACTTTATTGATGATCGATGTCAGTGTACATATATATTATTTTGGGGACCTAATAATTCATACGTCGATTTCCTATTTGTCCTTTAATTAATTGGTCTTTATTCTAAATTCAGTGTCCCACTCACCATCTCAATGAATATTTATTAATCATGACTCATAAATGTACACCTGTGTTGGAAAATGATGAAATGCAATAATAATGATGATCACTTCACTGTGAATGAATGGACATGCAAAGAAGATCACATATCCGCATCCTGTCTACCCACTTCTCATTATTAGCCACAAAAATCCCCCAAAAAACAAATCATTTTTATACAACAAAACACAATGTTTGCGTTTACTATGTAATAGTTTTGGGTGACTGCGTAAAAATTATTTGCAAAAAAGGGGATTGGCCCTATGCTCTAGTCTAGAGTTTGTAGTAAGTTATTTAAATATTGTAATAGATAGTAATAAGTGTTTCTTTGGTCGAAAAACGCTATTGGTGCTTGCAACAAAAAAATATTTGCTGCGTGTAAAACACGAGCCAAAAATCGTTGCCCAAAACGGCACTTGACACACGGACGACACAGAAAAAAGAGCTCACTTGGGACTCCAAATGAAAGGTAGATTGTATAATTCCTGTTTATTGGGATATTACGTGCCTATTAACATTTTTGATAAGAAGGAGGAGAAATAAAAAGGAGTCAAAGAGTTATGCAAGAACCGTCGTGACGACGATCATCATCATTACAGCCAGGCGAACGAGTTTCACTTTTCAAAAATTCATTGGTTGGGGAATTTTTTTTCTCTCTCTCTCACTCGCACCATCAGCTAGACACACACACCAGGCGAAGTCTTCCTTCTCCTTTGCTTCATCTTCCGTCTCTTCTTCTTCCTCAAAAAATAAATTTGCATTGCATATCAGCTCAGGCATGTTACACTTATTTATGCGACCATACCAGGACTACAATAGCTGGGATGCTCATAATGAACACTTAATAAGAGAATGGCGCAACATAAAATTAATGATTAAGCCGATCAGCCATCCTTCTCTGCAGCTTGTTGAAGTGAAACGGCACTTCTGGATCAAATGTTCTATGAAAAATATCACCCAGCCGATAAGCTATCCCAAAAGGAAAATGCTGCATCACAATGTGCTTCAAGGTTAAGTGGCTGTCCTTACTACCAACAAAGGGTGTGTTTTTCTTTTCTAATTTGCTTTGAGAGCCTCCAGCAACTTAGTTTTGAGACACGAACAGTTCCATCTTATCCCAAACATTTGGAAAGTGAAACTCCGACGTACAATGAATATGTGTATTTATAAATGGATTTAACCTCTGCGGGAAATTAGAGCCCCCATATAAAAGTGGTTGTTGGAGACCATAATTATGTCACTCAAGCTTTCTGCTTGCCCTGTTTAAGTTTCGTTCAATTAGGTAATTTCGAAGTTTATGCGGCCAATGTGGCGATGATTCAAATGATTATAGCTTTGACTTAACTGCCCGCAAATTGTTAGAACTATGTAGTAGATTGGATTCTCCGAGGTTCTCATTTAACTTCATNCCGAGGTTCTCATTTAACTTCATTACACGTGCGTTTTATGAGCTTGTACATTTTACAGCTTTGTTTATGACATTGCCAATGGGATAACGCTTTGCGGTCACATATAAACAATATTGTGATAGGTAAGTGCAAGCATACTGTGGGTTATGTTAAAATCCGAAGGGAAAATTACATGCAAGATGACAATCTACATAAAAGAATACAGAAATGAAACGACACGTGTGGAGTAAAAGTTCCACCAGCAGTATTATGCCACCGATAGCCAATCCTGGTATTAAAATGTAAAATGCTCCGGAAATATGTTTCAAGGTTAAGTGATTCTCATCATCATCGTCAAAAGGATTTACGAGCCTTTTCAGATTGATTTGTGGGTCTCCACCAATTTAGTTTTGGGACACGAACAGTCTCATATAAATCCATTTTGTCCCAAACTACGGCAAAATGAGATTCTCTTGCGCGCATTAAATACTGACTGAATGTGGCCTTGTAAATGGCCTTTGCTTCTGTTGTAAGCCCTTCCCAGATGTCATAAGTGGTAGCTGGAGACCACCTCACCCGAGCTTTCTCCACCTCACTTAAGTTTCGCTCGATAAGGTAAGCGATTTCAAAGTTGTAACCAATGCAGCCATATTGACTATCCTCCTTGGCCACATTCTGAACACAGCCTAGCCCAGAGCCCAAAAAGATATCCATTTTTTCTACCAACTTCACGTATACTGGATCCGTACTTCCGGCCAAAGTGTTGTAAGCCGAGTCGCCGTGCTTCATGAATCCAATTGTGTAGTCGGAATTCACCAAGCTTTCGAATGAAGAGGGAACGCTCCCGTAAACTGGAAATGCCCAGAGTGCAGCCAACTTGGAGCGATATAGATTTGTCATGATTACTGTGAGAAGGAGCCACCAACTCATGAAGACACGGATGATTGTGGAAGGTTCGCGAAATCGAGGAATGTCGTGTTCCAAAAAGCTCATAAACAAAAATAATATTTGACGTGTGCGCATATTATTTTGTTTTCTTGTGTGATCAGAGGTCGACTGGTTATTATGGTAGACGAGTTGGAATAGTTGGAATGCTGCTAGCTGAAATGCAGATGCGGCAAGCGCAAGGGCAAAAAGTGCAATCCACACTTCCCCTGAGAGCGGCCAAAACAGAGCAAGTGGACTAAAGGCTTCTGTCGGTTTCCCAGTTATAAATGCGAGATGACCCGTGTCGAAAAAGTGGTCACTGAAGTCCACATACCGAACTGAAATATGTGTTATGATCCAAAGCTATGTCATCCTTGTATTATAATACAATATGACAATAATGCATTTTAGTTTAAATCAATGACTACGTAATATTTACTTCGGTCTGGCAACAAAGCTGTGAAAACTCCAAGATCAGCTCGATCTGCAATAATGTCGCCTACCACTCCAATCCACGTGCCGTTTGGGAGCTGAAGACCAGTTCCGCCATTCCCCGGACTTCCGTCAGAGCCATAAGCAACGAACATGTTATACGTGAAGTTAAGCTTTGGCTACAAAACATGAGATTTAGATTTGATACATTTATGAGCCAGTTAAACTATGAGGCAATATTTATCTTCCTTCGTTTACCATTAGAAATTGATGGAAGAGCATTTTCCAACTTCCTCTTTTGGCATTATTCACACTAGTATCGAATGGAGCGAAAGCCTGAATTTTAGACCGCACGAATGGAATCGAGACTCGAAACAACTTTCCATTAAAACTTTTCACGAAATCTGGGAAGTAATTAAAGCTTCTGATGAGTTCTGGAGGGAAGTTTATCACTTTTGGGTAGCCACTGGGAAGACAAAAGAAACACACAGTTGTGATTCTAACTCCACGAGGGAAATTGTTTACCATGTTCATTTTATTTTCCCTGCTGCCATGCAATCCCACAGCAATTTTGTATTTAATTCTGTTGGGATATTCGTCCATCAAGAGGAGCTTTTCGTGGAGGACCACTTCTGTTTTGAAAATGAAGTAGTCTTCATTCTTTCTCGTTACTGGGATAAACGTAGGACTCAGGAGATTCGCCACAGTTTTGATAAACTCAGGTCGCAGATCATTTATCATTAGAATTACAAGCATAAAATTATTGCTCATTCCCAGATAGCTTTTTATGGTAACGGGGAACGTTAACCGGGGCACTGTGATACTATACCCTTGGGAAGTTTGATTCATGAAAGAAACCAATTGAAATTTGATCAAGTAAGATGTCCTGAAGCCACTCTCATGGCGGGTTGACTCATCCAGTATTTTCATGGTACTTTCAGAATTGTCGAAGGAATCCTGCAAAATTATGAGAGTGGAACAGTTCATTCTGTTACGATTAATTAATTCTATGATGAAGGTGTCATCGTCCAACTGATTTTCAAGTGACCTCGAAATTTCTGAAAATGATAAGAGAAACAAGAAAAGAAATTTCAAGCTGGCGAGAGTCGATTTCAGGAACATTTTTCCAGTGTTAATATTGATGAAATGAAACCCAGGTTAAAGTTTGTTTAGCTAATGTGGTCCTACATTAAACTGTCTGTCGTTGCAAAAATGAATATTTTCTTAATTTGAGGTCTTATTGAGGCTTCGGTACTGCAATTCATTATTGTTTTTTGTGTGGAGTTAATGTAGCTTACATGTTGCTTATTTTGCACAAGGATTAGATTTAAGTATGGAAGAATTTGGCCTTGGTTGTATTTCCTTAAAATTCACAATTACCTAAGTTAAGTTTGTACTGAAACATAATTTAATGTTGCTCGTTACTTTATGAATTCGGAAAATGAGATGAGATTTCATCTACCATGTGAGATCAGCACAGTATTCTCATGGTACTTTCAGAATTGTCGAAGGAATCCTGCAAAATTATGAGAGTGGAACAGTTCATTCTGTTACGATTAATTAATTCTATGATGAAGGTGTCATCATCGTCCAACGGATTTTCAAGTGACCTCGAAATTTCTGAAAATGATAAGAGAAACAAGAAAAGAAATTGCAAGCTGGCGACAGTCGATTTCAGGAACATTTTTCCAGTGTTAATATTGATGAAATGAAACCCAGGTTAAAGTTTGTCTAGCTAATGTGGTCCTACATTAAACTGTCTGTCGTTGCAAAAATGAATATTTTCTTAATTTTGAGGTCTTACTGAGGCTGCCGTACCGCAATTCATTGTTTTTTGTGTGGAGTTAATGTAGCTTACATGTTGCTTATTTTGCATAAGGATTAGATTTAAGTGTGGAAGAATTTGGCCTTGGTTGTATTTCCTTAAAAAACACAATTACCTAAGTTTAGTTTGTACTGAAACATAATTTAATGTTGCTCGTTACTTTATGAATTCGGAAAATGAGATGAGATTTCATCTACCATGTGAGATCAGCATCAATAATAATTAGTGCTTTTTCACTCAGCATAACAGCATGGAGACTTAATGAAGCATTCATGTTTCCTGACATAAATTATTTCCCGACTTTTACAATATATTATATTCTTTCCAGGTGCGCACTTTCTTTTCCACTCGCCTATCCAATACTCCATCGAATTTTTTATTCACGCTCTCCCATTTATTTTCACATCCTGCGTAATATACATAACCGGTTTTTACAATATTGTATTCTTTCCAGGTGCGCACTTTCTTTTCCACTCGCCTATCCAATACTCCATCGAATTTTTTATTCACGCTCTCCCATTTATTTTCACATCCTGCGTAATATACATATACTTACGTTATTATTGAGTTTGGAATATTTTTTGTATCGATCCTCAATCTCATTATTACCACTCCCCTTCCATTGACCATGCGGCATCCAGACACGAAACGGGGACATTTAGAAATAATGATAATAATGATGTTATCGCTTATAAAAAATAATACATGGCATAATATAGGCGATTTAGATGCGGAGCACACACACTCGATAAAATATTACTCGGGTGGGCGACAACTTAGGTAAACATTATTGATCAATTTACGCTTCCTCTTCTGTCCCAAGTGTTTTTCTTATTTTTGGAGCAAGCGTGTCCTTCATCCCATCTGCCTACTCCACATTTTGCCTCTTCAAAGTCATTAGAAGACACAAGCCAACAAGTAAATCGTACGGCAATTCCACTCGTGGCTACGCTTCCCTGGATAAAATAAGTATTTTTCTCGGGTCGCTTCATTACTATAAAAGAATTTGCTGCCAGCTTGTGCTGGTGTCTTCATTGTTGTAGGAAATTAGGTTGTTGACTGTGTGTGTGGTTAAGTACTAAAATTAGATTGACTCAATCTCGTAAAAACTTTTTTTAACAAACAAAGGCGAAAGTGTGTAGTAGTAGTGCCTGCGTCACATCACTCGTGCAACTCATTTTCCAAAAAGTTATTTGTTTCTGTGAACACGTCATGATTCGTCAGCAGAGAAAAGCCATGACGTATGTATGTTCCACCTCATTAAATTAAGTCACATGTCTATTTAAATTCGAAGAAAAAGCGAGAATCAGCTCAATTTCATCATCAGTCAACTCGGAGCTTTCACTTGAGTTGTTTTCTTATTCGAAGTAAACTTCAAAATGCCTATTCCAGGTGGTGTGTACGCTCTCCAGCAATCCCTGAGTTATTATTCTCCAGCGCAGGATCACACACGGCAAAGAAGTAACTCTTTAGCACCTACAGACCCGAATGCACTTGTCTTCAATCGACGACAACAGCGCTACTTGCGAGATAATCTGAAATGTACTCTTGCATTCTACAAGGATATCATTCCCTCCAACCTGGGAAAGTTCACTGGAGTCCTGGTTCTCGAGGCTCTGGAGGAGGTTGTCCACTCTGGTATTTTTATTTTGATGAAGGGACTCTCCTTACCCCCAAAACGGAGACAAGGTGTGAACCAGAGACCAGGCGGAGCCACTTCCGGTTGGAAGCCAGTTTCATCTTTGAAGTTCATTGTTCTCTGGAGCAGACGTGGGAGCAATTGTGAAGGGAGCTATTCAATTGAAATGAGATCCAAGGAAAGTTATCCGGTGGAACTGGACCTGCCCAAAAAATTTGCGGATTTGCCCCCACCAATGATAACCTCTGAGGGGAAACTAATGTACAGACTCCAAGTCTTCTTGGTGACATCTGAAGGGAAGCACATTCAAGTTGGGGAGACAACACTTCAATACCAAGGTCACTACAACTTGCTGAGGAATTGTGCAGAAGATGAGGAAGAAAGCTTGGAGAACAGACCAATCAGAATTCAGCAGCAGCTGAAAACCAAGAGATCTTATCTTGGATTGGTGGGACGGAGAAAGTTGGTGAACTGGGAATTTATTGTGGACACAAGTGGATACCTCCCTCAAGAAATTGTACCCTTCCGGTTAGTAGCCACGAGTCTAGATAAGGTGCAGCTCGAATGCCGAGTGGAACTGGTGCAGAAGGTGTGGTACCAAGTCCCAGCCCAAGTTGGTCGCAGACTCAGCGTGAAAATGAAAGTGAACATTGTTGAAACAGTGAATTTGGACAAGCTCGAAGTTGGAGGGAGTGAAGAAAATGAAGAGGTGGTTTGGGAGGGGAAGTTGCTCATACCCAAATGCCAGCCTCATTCCTACAAGTTTGATTTTATGAATAGCGTCAATTATAATTTGAGAGTGGTTGTGGCCGTGGTTGGAGAAAAGGATTCCAGAAGCACCGGAGAAAGTCCTATTTTCATTGGGACAACAAGAGTGGCTACTCCTGATAAGCACAGTGAAGCAGAAGAGGATGATGAGGTGGAGGGAGCATGTGGAGGGATGTCTATGATGGGCGACGAATCACCAAGAAGTGGAGCAGTGACGCCAACAAATTTGATGACGACCTCGCAGTCAATGACATTTATTCCGTGCAGGTCTAGAGCATTCTCCTTATCGTCTGTGCAATCCTTGGTTGACTCGAGAGCGAGCACGCCTGGTTTCCTTCAGATGCCTCCAAACTACTCACAGTTGTCCTCCAGGAGACCAACTCTTGAAACATGTAAGTTTTCTCCGAAATGAATTCTGTTTCACAAAATGGTA
>JAHZNF010002226.1:0-12303 GCA_027744215.1 Troglopedetes dispersus
CCATTCATTAAAAAATCGTGTGTAAAACCTATGGGACATACCGGTAAGCCACAAAATTTTCGGTCCAAACCTTTCCACAAGTTGTGGCTTTATCGTAGAGCCTAACAGTTTGTGAAAACTCTTCCGGTGTCGAGCCGCCTGCAACCAGCCAAAGACACCACTCCAACGTTTCTTCGTCGTCCACATCGGAAAGTGACTTTGGATTTGTTAAAACGTGATCAACAATTTGTTGGAAAAGTCCACCTTCTGTTTCAACATTTGAGCAAGCTGCCCGCACGGCAGCTGCAATGTCTGATTTGGATTTTCCAAGAAGAAATGATTCCACCTCCATTGCGTCATCTGTGGGTGCTGACAATACTTCCAATATTTTGTCCACACCACTTCACCAATTAGTATGGTGCAAAATGACTCAGGTAAAAGTTATTCATGGAAATTGTATTTAAATTTTAAATGAAATGTGCACTTTAACAATGTACAAGATACACTTTAAGTTCAGCCATGTGGAAAATTTTAAACTTTCACAGTTGTGCTGCCATATGCTTCCACTTTCCAAAATGACAGGCAATCGGCCTACCTTTGTAGTCACTTCACTTCCGCGTCTTCCGTTGGTTGCAGTGGTTGGTTATCAGTATCTCTTACTTTAATCATACTATAACTTATGAATTACGCCTCATCATCACAAACATGATGGCCAAAAAAGCTATTTTTCCTGGCTAATAAAGTTCAGTTTGTCCTCCTACGGACACTCATGCATATTATGAAGTAAGCGCATTCACACGTATAATGACGGCGGCTTGGTTTCATGTTGGGTATTGCTATTGAATGTGACCTCCAAAAAAAGTAGACACTTCCATTCAAACATCCAACTCACTTGCACACAAAGCCACAAACAAGTTACCAAAATAATATTTATTGTGGATGTCTATTTGTCTTTTATATGCAAGCACATTGTATTTCACGACAATTTCCTTACTATGAGGGCACTAATAATGCACAATGCACCTACTATTCTAATCCAACTGCACTTCTTCTGCTTCTTGCAACAACACTTTTTTAGGTACAGAGAGCAACATTTCATACACACTTATTCCAAAGAAAAATCCACAGGTTTAATTTTCTTCTCGCATGCACATATGTAGGTATGTTAGATGATAGGATAGAACTGATGAACCCTTCACTTCACACAGGGAAAAATAAGTTTATTGAGATATTTGTTTAAGAAGTGACAACACTGTCTTAACTCGTAGGACTCGAAACGAAGGGTGGCTTTCGTATGCATTTTTTAAATCTCATTGTTCTCAGAGCTTTTCTTCTTCGAGCCATTATGATTGCAACTTTGAATGAAAAAAGTATAGTTTTGGAACCAGGAGTAAAATTTGAATTATGATATTTTTGACTTGAAACTATTTTTGTTGAGAAACTAATTGAGAATAAAAGTTAATGGGAGCTCCCACCAGGAATACAAGTGAGTTTCTTGTTGAGCCGAGAAGCAGGAGGAATAAACATGGAAGAAAAAAAAACGTCAGAAGAAAAACGTACGTCTACGTTTTTTTTCACATGACATGAACATCATCTTCAAACCAAATTTTTGTTGAGAAACTAATTGAGAATAAAAGTTAATGGGAGCTCCCACCAGGAATACAAGTGAGTTTCTTGTTGAGCCGAGAAGCAGGAGGAATATTAAAAACTACAGGAGCGCAACAGCGTCTCGTTTCCATACGGAATAAATTTATCGGGCTTTGACTGCCTGTCAGAGAGAGTGATCATCAAGAACTATTGCTCTTATGCAGCTCGTCCCTCTGTGTGTATAATAGTTTTTACACAGGAGGATATATCCTAGCAAAACCACAATAAAATGTACAAGAAGATGATGATGGAGCTATTCACATGGAAGAAAAAAAAACGTCAGAAGAAAAACGTACGTCTACGTTTTTTTTCACATGACATGAACATCATCTTCAAACCAAATTTTTGTTGAGAAACTAATTGAGAATAAAAGTTAATGGGAGCTCCCACCAGGAATACAAGTGAGTTTCTTGTTGAGCCGAGAAGCAGGAGGAATATTAAAAACTACAGGAGCGCAACAGCGNATGTCAAGTTTACGTGCTTTGCTGGCTTGACTGCCAACCTGCTTGCAGCCTGTTGCTTCTTCATCTCCGCATCGACACAAAAAATCTTTCTCTACCTTTCTAGATACTCTCTGATGCTACCTGAAAAAGCCAGTCATTCTTCCAACCATAAAAAATCCTGCACAATAATGTGGAATGTATGTGCGCATTGAACATATATATATGCATGAAGATAGTAGATAAAGTATGTTTTATTCTATAATTATCATATAATGCATGTGCTGTGTTAATAATATATATTTTTTGTATTTTTTTCATGTATCAGAGTGTATGTACATTTTTTTAAACTAAAAACAGCAACTTTCGAATATCTATGAATTATACCATCACTTTTCCAACACGATACGACGGTTTTACAGTGTCTACTCACACCTCCAGTTCAACTCTCAGTTCACGTCCGCCTCATCAACAATACCCATGAACAAATGAATATTATATGGTAGTTAGCTTAGTGTGTGCAAGTACATATGATATATTGGTACAATAAGGCAGAAGAATTTTTTTTTATTATTTTGTACGGAAGAAGAGGAAAAAAACAGCCACGATCGTCATCACCACCATCATCATCATCACCAACCATTCCATTATTATCATGGAGGATGAGCATTTGAACAATCTATAATGTGTAGGTACGTAAGGTATTAAAGATTTGAGAAATGTGTAGGTTGTAAAAGCTGTGCTGGTAAAGTTGCTCTTCTTATAGCTGCCCTGTTATATGTTGCTGATAAACAAGACATGATACCTTTCCTGTTGTTGGTGGAGNGACATGATACCTTTCCTGTTGTTGGTGGAGAGGAACCGAACGCCAGGAATCCTCTCGTTCCACTATTTTTTTAAGACGTTATCACACTATTTAATAATGAATGTTGGAGGCAACACACGTATTCGGATAAGTCGACATGGTCAGCCAGCCAAAAAAAAGAAAATTTTACAATAAAAAATACATAATAAGTGCGTTAGTTTTTAAGAGCTTCAATTCTGCTCTCCGAAGATGTATGAAACGAATCTTTTCCTCTCTGTTTTTGGATGAAAACTATGCAAGCATGCAAAAATATAGTACCGACTAGATAAGTGGCCGGATAATCACAATAATCCTCAGAAAGATGCCAGAAAAATGGTTGTTTTGCCTCTCCTCAGATTGCAAGCATGCATACCAGATAGTTAAAACACATTGAATGGGATCCTTTTTTTGGCGAAGGCAATAAAACATTGAGAAAACGAAGCCAAAAATTACGGAAGCAGTTTTTTCTTTAGATTTTTTAAAAGTTCGTATAGTCACAAGACTACAAGAGGGATTTATTACAGACGAGCTTCTTCACTCTCTCCACCGCGCGTTACCTTCAGACACGAAGTTGAGTGTCATCATCACACAAAAATATTCCGATCTATAATATTCAGACATTCAAACCTACTCCATGCCCTTCAGTTTTAGAGAAGGAGGAGGCACTAGCTAGCGAAAGAAAGAAAAAAATATAGTTTATCGCAATCGTTGTCATCATTGTCGTTGTCGTGTATGCGTTTTAAACCATGTTTAGGTTTAAATTGCACAGAAAACTTATACCCAAATTCATTTTTTTGCTTAATGCCACATAAAATACGTGATGGTAGTTAGTAGCTGCGTTAGAGATATTACATGATGCTCTTTCTTCTGATATTTTTTTTGTCCGCCAGCCCATGCTGGCCCGTTCGGGGTAAATAACCCTTTGCTCAAAACACACACGCAGCTAACAACAACCGAACAGAAAAAAGTTACCTACCTACCTTAAACCTAAACCATACAGCAACAATGCAGCCAGCCTCCATATTTTATGTACATATTTTGTTTTCATTGTGGAATGTTGAATATTATGTTAGTAAAATGAAGCATTCACACAGAGAGAAGAGACTAGCATATATGTGTCTACCACGTATAAAATAGATATGCAATACTTATTCCAACTTTATTCACCATAACCCTTATACTATTTTATTAGTACTAACTATGATGAAACATCATACCAACAGATTCAGTACACATGGCCACAGTCAGCGGCATAGTATTTTTTTTCGCTATTTGCCCTCAAGCTATGCATGCTAGAATTTATATGTACTTTATTCCACACTCTTGCTGCATTAATCTCTCCAACCATCCATGCTCACTGTCATTTTATCGTTAGTTGGTCAGGTCTGGTCGTCTTCCGAATTTCTAGCATAATTGTGACAAAATGTGTTCAGGGAGCACAACAATGAGCGTCCTACAATCATGTACGAGAGGATGAGTATAAATATTATGGAAAACATGGTACCGTCTTTTGGCTTTATTCTTGTCAACTTGAAGATATCCTTACCGCTTATTCCCATTTTCACTTTCTTCCTTTTATTACCAAACCTTGAACTTGTGAACTGGCTTATTAAGGAAAAGTGAACAATAAAACAAGAAACATAGAAACTATTAAGTATTGTGTACCTTATTATGAAGAAGAACGTGAATATCCAGATCGATGCTTTTTTCATTATTACGTTTTTTTTTTTGTTCGTCAGGAAAAGCTTCATTACATTTCAATTTCAACCCTTTTATTTCCAATTATAATATTCTACGCCAGAAGTAGCCCGATCGTATAAACTTGCAAAGTTGGACAAGACGGGTATTACGGAGTCCATTCAAGTACGTATGCTCGGAAAATTGTTTAAAAGAAATGAATCTTTCATATATTTGTTACATTCCCTATCATGTTCCATCCGTGTCAGTTAATATAAAACCAGGGATTGATGAATTGAGAGAGAGCGAGGACGGAGTGAGTGAACTTGAATGCCAAGTGCCAGCCTCATGAAAATGCATCCATGTATGTACGTAAATAACGCATACTCACCCAGCCAGTCACAATAAATAAGATTATATGTGGCTACCGTGTGTTCACAAAGTCGTCGATGTAGATGAGCAAATGAACAGCGCAAACATGAGGTTAAACCTAATAAAAGATGTTCAAACTTTGAAAAGTCAGAATAAACAAATATATGTATTGGTTGTTGCAATAAAACAACTTTCCTGGAAAATCAGAAGAGAATCTAAAGGAATTTTTTGTAAACAATTGAAGCATATAACAAATGCGCATAGAATGCAAGAAAGGGTGCAAAATGAGACGTTGTCATTTCTGTCTCATTCAACCTCTCAGATTTTTTATTGTTGAGCGAGAAATTCTCATTTCTCAAAGAAGTTGTTTCTTGAATTCAAATCAAGGATACTCCATCACAGTAGATTTCTTTTTCTAAAAAGCTTTTGCTTCTGATGAAGAGCTGTAATTGGAATATTTACATAAAATGTATACTGAGTAGTACCGAGATACTGCACAACTTGTACCGATGATGACATGAGATGATGAGCAGGTAGGAAGAAGGAAGGTTAGATTTTCAGTTCGATGATCAAGGTGTTAAAACAAGCAGAAAATGAAACAAGACACGTACGTAGTACATGAAAAATACGTGAGCACAGAGAATGCAGAAGGAGAGATAAAAAGAAGCTCTGCAAACTCCTGGTCTTTCTTCCTCTACTCCAATTTATCTTCGTTCTTAAAAGGTAACAGGAGGAAGGATGAAGTTGATTTACACTAATAAAGTGTGGCTACTGGTCGACCTCCTCTATACATCGAACGGACATTAAAAACTAGTCTCCTTCGAAAGTTGACTGCGTTCAGAAGTGGTTTATTATTTTGCTCTCCTCAAGTCATTTATCCCGACACCATGGACCATATCGGCTTTAATTTTCATGAGCACTTGTTAATATGAGCCAAAGCCGGCACGAAAGTCTGAGTGAGTAAATCTGAATGTTAGTAATAATAACATGTAGCTTGGTATGGAGTTCATGTTGTCTGAATGCCCTCTCCGAGTCTTT
The DNA here is from genome assembly GCA_027744215.1 of Troglopedetes dispersus. NCBI lineage: Eukaryota > Metazoa > Arthropoda > Collembola > Entomobryomorpha > Paronellidae > Troglopedetes > Troglopedetes dispersus. The sequence goes on from JAHZNF010002226.1 coordinate 5,998, forward strand.
GCCAAAATAAGTTTAGAAATCAGCGAACGAAAAAGAAAACCAGATTGATACAGAGATAATGGATATTTCGTCAGGGTTAGAAAACCCAAAATTCATGAAGCAAGCTCTCAGAAAAGCATTCCTAAAAAATAAACTAAATCTAATAAAGTATACACATTTCAACTATTTAACTAGCATAGCATATAAAATCTCCAGCAATTAGCAAAAGGTAGCCTAAAGCTAAGTCTACAAGCAGACCCGTAGTGTAAGCTGGTAACATTGAATGAACTTCGATGATAGCTACTTGGTAGTAATGATCGCAAAGGACTTTGTCCAGTGGATTTTGTTCACGTTTGCTCAACAATAAATGTAAAGTAGGTTACTAAATAAATTGCACAGTCATCCGTCCGAAATATTATGCGACGGCAACGGAGATTTGAAACCCAAGATACCCTTGTCAATCTTTTCATGGACACTAACTGCGTATGTACCTTGCAAGTTGCAACATACTCGAATTCGATTAACTTCCCATTTCATACTTTTTTTTGCATACGTATTCAAATCTTCAAAAATGGTTCTCATATTTCTTCAGAATGTCTCCTTGAAGTTACTTGAATGTCAAACTTGCGGTGCCCAATAAAAATTAGCAAACCAAATGGAATTTATCGAGCTTCTTCTGATGAAGCAATATCGTCCATCTAACTAAAATAATTCCCCTTGTGTGTTTTGTTGCAGATTAGTTAACTTATGATTGACCAGGTTAATTATAAGTTTCCTGTGGGAAGAAGCCCACGAAATCCATTGTGGATACTTTTAATGCCTATTTACGATATAGTGATTACGTAATGATATCTACATTTTTTGCATCTTTTGTTTATTTTTAGCAGCAGAATCTTGAACTTGGCTCGCACATTGAAATACATTAATTGTAGCTGCAAAAATCCTAATGGGGATTGAATGTAGTTTTTCTACTTTTTCCGCAGGTTGGAGATCTATTAGCAGAAACGGAAAATATTAGTCTTGTGAAGTGTGATTCTCCCGATACCACGAAGTTAGGACGGAGCAGCTCGTGAAAAGATTCAAAGATATTATTATGGTATTCTTCTTTCTTTAAAGGAAAAAAATATTCATTCAGATGATAAAAGTTGATAATCCATTTGTAAAGTACTATATTTGTGTTGTAGTGTAATAATATAAGAAGAAGTGCTTTCAGGATAGCCTCACTACTAGTCATCACCATCAAGAGTTTCATTTAGAAACAAATATTTTTTTCTAAAAAGGTAGAATATACTTTTAATTAATTCAGGGACATGCATTCTTGCACAAAAGTAAAATGTTGTGAGGTGGGAGTTGTGTTGGGATATCCATCCATAGTGGGCGTTGGATACCATCAAGAGCACACATAGGATTTTTTTTCCTAAATTTTTCTATCAGAAGAAATAGGAGAAACTCAAAGTATGCACAATAAAATATTATAATATTCTGTGAATAACGAATTATTTTTTATTTAAAAAGTACTGATAAAATAAACTACAGAAAAGAAGGACATTTTTCATTAACAACTAGATGGGTATTATTTTTATAAAGTACTGATAAAATAAAAAATACAGAATGCAAGGACATTTTAAAATTAAAATTAGATTGGACTACTCATTAACCAACATTCTCCATTTTGTCCAAATTTTCTACATCGTCCATTCTTCACTACTCATGTCTTCACAAGCAGAAGACTGGTACAACTACAATGATCTCACACTTAAATAAATTGTATGACCAAGAATTAGTCTTGTTTTATTACATATATTGTATCGCACGGTTGACGGTGCTTTGTTCAAGTTTTTTTTCTTATTATTATTGACTGTACACTTTCTTCCATTCGGCTTCATTCTATGTTACTCGTTTTAATTAGGCAAAAAAACCATCACCAAAATATAAAGATGCAATGTACATTGTACGCATAAACGACAAGAGACGTGTTTTCAATCATACATGTTTAAAGCGCTACTGCAAGTGATAGTGGTAAAGTATGTAATTACATTGGAGGAGCGCAGCGAAACAGAGTGCGATGCCATATAGTGTGTGATTTGATTACCTTTATATTATCTCACTTGTTTCGCCTGCTTTTGATACGAGTGTATGATAGGGAAAGAAAATCTTTTTTTTTATTTAAAAATTGTACAATTCTCACATGAGTGACTTAACGTTGGAAAGGCTTTCCCACTGTTCTGCATGCTTTATCCGTAAAAAGCCAAAAGCTGTAGTATAGTAAAAAAAGATGATGATGAAAATGTTATGTAAGGAAGAAAATAGTTTTAAGGCTGCGGCTGAAGATTACATTTCGATTCTCTATGTTTTCTTGTTCCGTCTTGGGATTAAATTATTATCTACGTGCCACAGTGAACAAATGTAAAAGTAAGATTGAACAACTGAGCAGGTGAAGTACCATATTTTATTCTTTCAATGAAAGCCTGCGTGTTATTACTATTGAATTGATTCTGCAGTAAAATACACAAGTGCAGCTACTCGTATTTATTTCAGATCATTCAGGCAATGCAACTTCATATTTTAAATGCAATGCTAAAGCAGATGAAGATTCGAAATGAAAGCAACGAACTATAGTTAGATAAGTAGCTTTAAATACATAAATAAATCAAGCAGAGATTTGCCTGCAAAACTCAAAGTGCGGAAAGGAAATTGCAAGCTTGAAGTTATGTATGTTATAGAAACTAGAAACCCTTTTCGCTTAATTATTTTCTTTCTCCGGAGTGAGCTTAAGGAATGAAAAAATTCCTGCCCCAACCAAGCGTGTTGGGTAAAAAAAGATGACCGAAAGTTTCTGCAAAAAAGCTGCTATTCTTTCCTAATTCTTAAGGTCGATTTTTCTGTTTGCTTTTAGGTTGTTCATAATTAATTGTGATTGCACGAACCATTTTAAATATATACCTTAGCAGAATTACCGAAGATAATACAATTTCCTTCGGCCTTTTAAAAGATAATTAGGCTGTGAGGAATTGAAATAAATCAATTAGATTTCTCCTTTAAATAACAATTTTATTGGTCGCTACAAAATTTAATATAGATGTAGTGACATCTTGAAGAAATAGGCCAAAGAACATAAAGGACTTGCAAATTTTTTCCATAGTTCATTGCTCGAAAAACTTAAAACATCGAAACCGCGCCAATGCTGTTGCTGTTTATCTTCTTTATCTTCCGGACAAACCAAACATATTATATAGCTGTAATATGTTATAGCTAATATATAGCTGTAACTTGTAAGGTAATCTGGATGCTCCCAATTAAAACAGTCACCCTACCCTGACTTAAACTGATCTATAAAGAAACTGACTACATAATAGTACTTAGAATTACCAACCGCCGCCGTAATACAAACCTTCCAGAAAAAAAGTTTTTGGAGTAAATTCCCACGTCATTATTTGAAATGTCTCATGTCATAACTTCAATTCAAATACTGAATCATAAAAATTATTCCTTATCCCATATACAAGTTACATTTTCAATCGAGACAGCCAATAAGGTAAGTACATAGGAACCAGATCCACAGAGATGAATTCAAGAGTATAATCATGAAAGAATTTAAAGGACAACATGCCAATGATTTAAGTTCACATTTGGTGATCATCATGCATCAATCTTCTTGAATCATAAAAATCTTGTCTGGTAGTGTTAAACCGTCCAGGAAAAAAATACCAGAAAGAACCAAGAAAACCGGCGTGAATTTTATCTGAACAGCGAATGAATAGTATTTAAATAATATGACTGCCAAAAAGGGTCGTTTTTTGTACCACACGGTGGTGCAAGCAAAAAACAACTTATCTAGTCTACATCTTGATACTTTTCCACTTATGACAAGCACTCTGACTCTGAATAAATATTGTCCTCAGCAATGCGTAGAATGTCTAATAAACTTTTCCTAGAAGACAAGATTGCAACATGCGGCGTGAATAAAAATGCAAGTATCACATAAAACTAAAAGAACGAAGACAAAACCATTGAATAAGATCATTTAATGATAATGAGATGCGGTGATGGGTATGATCATTTATTTTGCAACATCGTGGAAGAGGCATAAGAAGACAGTTGAATTGGTTTTGCAAACAAGGCAAACGTTTTCTAAAGGCTTATTGTTTCATGAATATTTCTGTGATGGCTTTGTTGACTTTTGTCTTGAGAAGCTACCTACACAATATTCTTTGAGGTACGCTACCTACCAGCAGCGTACTAGACTGGAATACTTAATTTGTTCTTATCGAAAACTACATTATGAAAAGCTGCATACATGAATTCCTAAATCCCCTACCCAATTCTGCCTGCAAGAAAAGGCGGATAAAATATCAGAAATTCGAAAACGTGCACAAAGATTAGACTCATGTAATGTACATAGATTCATTTAATAGCACAGAAATTCCCAAAAGATTATTTGAGCATAAATCTTCAGGTAAAATGAGGGGTTAGTGGGAGGTAGAAGTAACCTTGAGATGAAACAGTCAATCGAATTAAAAATAGTCTTTCTAGTGGAAGTCTCTAAATAATTTGGAGAGTTGTGCACCGATATTATTATGATTATTGTATAAATCCGACTGATCAGCCTTTATGCAACCAAACAATAACAGTCATTAATTTTTAGAAATTGAATAGAGTAGAAGTTTGCTTTTGGATGCGGGGACATGAACTAAGCATAAGCTAGCTCTCGTGATCGCACGCTTTGACAGTTGTAACTTACACATTTTGAAGGACGAGATTTTGCAATTCAGTGTGGCAGCCAGAGGACTCGGACTTTGTTACATTTTGTTTACGTCAAAAGGGAAACTTGTAATAGGATTCGTGTCATAATAATTGTAACATTGCGGAAATTAATAAGCATGATCATAAAATTAATGAATACCTGTGCACTAACTTTGAGCTAAGACAACTATAGTTAAAAAATATGAATTTTGTATATCCTTCATACAGTTTGACACCCTAAGCTCTGATCTACTATAATTGTCGTCAATTTTGTCGCTGCATTCATTTGCAGGTAACCCAGAGTATATTTAATGAATCTGACAACCGTTAGTTTTATGAAATTTTGAAGTATTCTTGTTGTAATATGGTGAAAAGAGGGGTGTGGTGACATACTCCATTTTTCTCCCAATGACATAACAGACCAAGCTAAAAATTAATTGACATATTATATACATGCTACTGATGCTTCGAAAACAGCAGCATTATTATGTGCAAATTTATGTCAAACTCAGGTTTAATAATGTCCATATATGATGACAAGTACCACAGCACAGATGCAAAGAAGTATCTACATAGGTATATCACATCTCACACCACCGCCATGACTAAATTGGTGCACTGCACGATATTTAACTTAAAATTGTTAAATTGTGAGATATTACATTTATTTTTACGCTATTTCAAATTTTGCACTCTTTGTCGAGTTCTCAGTATACTACGAGTGTGCAAATATTAAATTTATTTTTCCTCTTATAAAGTTACTGGTGCACAAGAAACTTAAATTTTTTATTAAAGCTTGGAAAAATATATTACAATTTTAACTTGTTGCATGTTCGCTTGAAATATAAAGTGCAAAATCAATACATTTCCTGAATTATTGTGAAATTAATATAGGTGGATAAGTAAATACGAACTAATACTTGTATTTAAGTGTAACAACAATGAACTCCATAAGAACTTTGTTTGCTGTAGCTCATTTGCTTACGTTGGGTAAACCTGGCAGATTTCATCTACATACCTAAATATAAAAATCTACATAAATGTGGTGTATCATTATTAATAATTTAGCATGGTTTATGTAATTTAGTTTTATTTGATTGCTAAAGTGAGGCATCAGAGTTGGAGTCTCGAGATTATTCCTTTCGGCCAAACACCACCAAGACTCCCAGATAATCCAACGCCTTCAAGAGATCGTTCGAGGTATAGACACAACTTTCAGATAAATCCTTTGATTAGGACAGCGGACAATAACCAAACGTATGCCCCTGTTTTGTGGGATCTTGCGCCAGAATCATATCCAGTGGATTTTTTCCTCTATACCAAGTAAGATATTCGGAGTTTAGACATCCTACCCTAGTAATTAATTAATCCGTGCATTTCTACAGACAAATTTCTTATTTTATTAATTTTCCACCAGGGATAACCCATACCTTCCAGAAATATTAACAATTAACAATGCCACAGACTCGAAATACTTTGATGGAGGCAAGCCCATCAAAATTATTATTCATGATTTTATGCAATCTTCAGAGAATTCATTAATCTATGCGATAAAAGACGGTACGTTGACATAATCACGCATTG
>JAHZNF010002227.1:0-41295 GCA_027744215.1 Troglopedetes dispersus
CAGCGCAGCGACACATAATTAACATACACATAGTCAAGGAAAAAACCATGTAAGCTCTCTTATTACCAGCATATTATTGTGTCTACCTACTTTTCCAAACAAAAATTTTTGTTGACTGAGGCTCAGAAGTACCTCGCAACTACATAGATCCTCTCTCAGCTTTTTCCACCTTTTGCTCATTACCATTTTCACATTTTTGTGCAGACAGACAAGCCGAAAGTCATTCCTGGAGAAGTTTTGGGGAGTCATGTGAAGTAAGGAAGTGTAACTAGATGCCACACCTACATTGAGCATGATGATCACAGGACTCCAGAAAGAGCTCCCAGCAATGGATTTGTTTGTTTATTAGAATCCCGAAGGAAGGGAACGAATTTTTTTTTTGGCGAACAATGATCCCGAATTTCTAATGAAGAATATTTATACATTAATGCCACAAGATAAATAGATGTGTGGATGCCTTTCTTGTGCCACAAAAGTGCACAATCAAACTTTTTGTGAGGATTAGGAGAGGAGAGAATATATTGACATTGCAGCTTTACTCTGCTGTTCGTTAGTTTCGGTTTCAGTATGTTCATTTTTTCGATTTGCATCTGAAACTGGTTTGAGTTAGGCAACGACGACGACGGAGGAGAAACAAGAAACTTTTCAATTTTCTCCTATCAGCTCCCAATTCCTTGATCTTGTTACCACTTGCTACCACCTGCTTTAAGTGTGCCGCGAGTATGTGTACATGTGTGTGTGGTGCTGGTACCCCTCCGTGCACTCGAAAAGAAAGCAAGTCCGGAGTTAGATGGGAGAAGGGATGTTGGTTGGTGAGCGATTTGTTGAATGTAACTTTTTTTCTCATTTTTCTGCTCCGCAAAGGAATTGGGCATAGTCGACCAAAAAATTAGTCGAGAGGTGCCATTTAAGCGGAGGAGCAGAGTTCTAAAATTGAGATCAGTTTTAACTAGAGTCATTATCATTATCGTCTCTTGCTTTTTTATGCACGGCGTTAAGAAAACGTGCTAAGAAGAGAAAGGTTGGAGAGTTGGGTTGCGAAGGACGTAAAATGTTGGGAGGCCGGATATTGCTAAAAAAAGAAAGTTGAGGAAAAAAGTTAGTTTTTTTTTGCCTTCTTCTTCCGCCTTCAAAATATAGTTTTGGTGGATAAAAAAGTAACTTTTTGCAGAAAAAATTCGGAGTGACTGAATTAGCCATTTTCTTGAGGGCTTCGCACAGTTCACTGCTCAACTATCAAAACGCTGTAGCAGTATTTTTCTAAAGAAAATGTAGCGCAGACTTTTTTCTACGGATAAAACTATATACGTCAAGTCATTTTTCTTATCTTCGTCTTGATCACTTTTTTTCTGAGACTTTCACATATTTTTGACGTTGATGAGAAAGGGAGCCACATTAAGCTCCAAAAAAAGAAAATTTTTGTTTGGAAAAGTAGGTAGACACAATAATATGCTGGTAATAAGAGAGCTTACATGGTTTTTTCCTTGACTATGTGTATGTTAATTATGTGTCGCTGCGCTGTGCGCATAATGTCCCCAAAATATATTTTTAGCTGCTACCCAAAACCTATTTAGAAAAACAGGAGACGGTGACTGACTGGAGCTCAATTCAGAATTTCACTTGAGAACAGTTTTTTATGAAGAGGACTATATATTTTGTAGAACACACGCCCTTTCCTTAAATCAAGTCACCTTTTTTTCTTATTTCTTGAACCTGACCATGTGTGCTGAGTAGTGAGTTGAGGAGGGAACACTGAAGCTCATTTACATTTCCCTTCAGCTCTTTTTTCTTGTTCTTGTGCATAATTTTCCTACTCTCCTTCCAACTTGCCACAGACACACTTTGCTCCCTTCTATTTAGTTGGTGGAGAAGAAAAAGGAGGAGCGGCAGAGAGAATGAGCCAGAATAGAGTAGATTTTTTCCCATTCTGAATTCACTTCACGATTTCTCTTGTTCATTGTATAGCCTCGAAAAAAAAAGTCTTTTTAGCAGAGAAGAACAGTGAATGAAATGAAGAAATAAATCGGCAGAGATGGAGACGAGGCCATTCAAACCAACCTTTCAAGCTTGTGGAGGTCGGTCACAGTCTACTTTTTCATTTAAACTGTACTCGCCATACTTTTTCCTTGTTCGTTCGTTGTTTTTTTGGTTTCCTTTTTTTAAAAATAATATGTATGCAGTGCATGCTCACGACACACACATTCATATTTAGACACTCGAGGAGAAAAAGAAAGACAAGGGACGGAGCAGAAAGGTCTCTCATGTGCCTGCATAAATATCAGCCGTAAAAGCCGAGCCTTAACTGAACACCATAATACTAATATGCCGTTTTCCTCGTGCTATATTTTTTTTAGCTTGAAGCCTCTTGTCGAACCTCCACCAGAAAAAGCTGGGAAGACTCGTAGTGAGACAGAGACTCTTATTATTTTCATCATTGAGTGTGTGTGTATATATCTATATTTCGGAGACCTTGGAAAAAGGAAATGAAGATTGGGAAAAAGGAACAGATCACTGAACGAAAATTCGAGAAGGCGAGTTGAGTTTCTGTGTGAAGGAAACTTACTACTATTTGTTGCTGGCTTAAGAATGCGTCTGAGACAGCAGCGACAAAAATCAGCATTAGATTTCACAAATTAGCCCAATTGCCTGATTGACATGAGTGACAAGATCGTGTGAGTTATGTTTTGTATGAATATAGATCCCACAATGTCACTTTCTTTATTAGTTTTCTGCATACAGTGGACTGATTTGATGTAGGATGAACATGTGTTCAAAATACATATATATTTTTTAAAATAGCTTGTCCAGCAAAATCTATACATATTCAGGCTGAAGACATACACCTACTTGTGAACCCCACCCAGTCTACATACTTCTATACACACTTTGCTACTAAATACTAAAAATATCTTCAGGTTAGACATGTTTCTGTCCTTCTCCGGTTTCCCGTCCTTTCTTCTGACACAAGTGCGGTCTTGAGATTGATTTATAATGGGCAAGTTGCACCGGAATGGAAACAATCATCCTCTTCTGCTGCAATACGTTGGTTCGAATTTGCTGCACTGTAATAGCTTTTGTGATATTTTGTGAGTAAACTGGGAAGAAGAATCAATGGGAGAATTATGCAATGCAAAATATGTGGAGAGGGAAATACCTTTTTTATGGAGTTTTTTGTCCGTAGCGTCTTGTGGTACGATTCGATTGAATTTATTGAAAAAAAAATGGTTGGACAGAAGAAGGCAAATACATACATTTATATTGCTTGTTGGATTATTGGCTTTGTAGAGGGAAGTAGGGAAGCATGGGGGCAAGTAAAAATATTATTGGCTTCATCCGATTATTCAACTTGCACGAAGAACTGGCACAAGGTGCACTGCAAACATATATGAGCTATGAGCCCGAGTTGTTGTAGGTAGAATATATTTTTATTTCCTTGGGGGAATCCGCCCAACAGTAAAAAAATATTCGGGTAGGCCAGCATGGAAAGAGGTGGTAGTGCATCCGTGTATCGACTCCTCAAGGCTTACTTATTTCTTCATGGATGTCTTCATGGAAGAAGTTTTATGGAAGCTAGTTTTGAATGAGGACAAGCCCGAGTAGAAGTTACAGTGGAGTGTATATGGTGTGGTCGCTGGCTACGGGACATGGTTTGTGTGAAGGAAGAAATAGAGCGAGCTTGATTGATACATGCTCACATCACTCAGCTGCGAACAGTGTAATATCCGCTTCCTTTGTATTGTCACGTGTCAAACCTTTTTTGCGAGATGAGATGATGGAAAAGCATGATGAAGGTTGACGTTAACGATGATCATGTGATGAGCTTCTTTAAAAGACATATTTTTTGAAAGCAAGGGTGAAACATTATTGTTGTTTGGGAGGAGGTTCTCTGACAAGTTGTATACACCTACCTCTTTCGGTGTACATAAAATTACGCGGGTGAAAGCGGGGTAATATTTACTCAAAATATTTTTTTTTCTAAAAAAATCTTTGTGAGTATTTTGGTTTTTTGTGAGAGAAATTTTAATGAAGTAAAAAAAACTTTCAAAGTCGAAACGAACACATGAACAGAGTTATTTTATTTTGTGGTTGAAGTAAACCTTATTAGGTATTTATATTTCCACGAAAAAAATCTCCATATTAAATCTTTTCCAAGAAATTGAATGAGTGCCTACCTAAATATCTATACACCCAAGCTTTTTAATANAGCTCCAAGAAATTGAATGAGTGCCTACCTAAATATCTATACACCCAAGCTTTTTAATAACCATTCCTTCCTTCCCAATATTTTTTTCTCTTCACTTCTCTCATCCCCGTTTAGTGAGATTGAATGGAATTGGTGTTTCCTCCATCATTCACCCTTCCTCAGAGTAACACCATTTCCAGCAGAATCCTCTCATCAGCATCATCCATCATCAATCAGTAAACTTTATAATCTCTTCCATTTTCCCCTCCCGTTTTTTCTCATTTTTACATATTCCACAAGGCGCGAGCACAACTAATAAATTTTTTGGGTGCGTTCTATTTCCCACTTTTAATCTTCTTAAGGACGATTCTTCCATTCATATTTTGATGTCTTCTGCTAGGAAATGCGAAGTATCCCGGAAGTGGCTTCGCACAAAAAAGACACACGTTCATTTGGTAGTCATTAAGACCATCGAATTGGGTAATAAAAAAGTGGAGCAGCTGTAACTTTGTAAGCTCCGAGCGATCATTGGAGAAAGTTTTGAATGCAAAAGCAGCAACCAACCCGTGATCGTCATCATTTCATCATTTGCTCGTGTTTTTTTTTCATTCCTCAATATTTCTTGACATGGATGATGTGGCCTGTGCGGGATCTTGTAGCCGTGTGTGGTTAGGCCCACAACTAAAGCCACACGATCTAGAAAAAAAAACCGGTGAAATCTAAACGCTAAAAGCGGAAGGGAGCTAACAACCATCCCACTTTTATTACTCACCACCACCCTGTCGTTTTTTTTCTTCTGCCTCGGCTCATTCAAACGGGACAAGAAGCACGAGCAGCCAATCTATATATATTTTCCCTTCACAAAAAAATCTTCGGGGAAGAAGAAAGTCAACAAAAGAAGAGCGAGCGCAATTTATGAGGAAGAGAAAAAAGACTGATAAAAGACTCGAGAAACATTTTTCATCCATTCAAAAGAAAAAAGCTATAGATCCGATCCGTGCAACAATATTGAAGGCGCGGAGGCTTTTTTTTAAAAAAAAAAAGATTAGTTTGAATGTGGAATAGACGGATTCATAATATTCATCGGTATCAGCATCGCCATCATCATCACTCTTTTCCCTCTTTTATTTCCACTTGTCAATAATTTTACTTTCACTTTCTCATTTGAGAAAAGAAGCACGCAGACACATCCATGTTTCCTTCTAAAATTCTTGCCAGCCCAACATGCGGCCATTTTACAGCCACTTCTTTCCCTCATCAACGAACACACAATGAGAATGAGGATGAGGGTTCCCCTAATGCCTTCCTTATTCTCTCCTCTTCCTTTAGCCAGGGCGAAAAAATTTTTTTTTGTGGTTTTTGAAGACACGATGACGGTGACACATAACTGTGCATATTTTTTTACACGCAAAAAAGCAAAAGCATGTATAACCATTTTGCAAAGTACTGTATGCCTGCCCTGTATTCTTTATTTTGTAGGGAAATATATTGATAAATGTTGGAGCACAGTTTTTTAGTGAAAGAAAGAGGAAGTTCTCCCCGGGTTTTTGTATTCATATCACATTCTGAGTGTACATTAGGTTCCGGCGTAGAGAAACGAAGCCATGCATTTCGCGAAGCATGCCTCTGTGCCTTCACCGCAGAAACCGCCCAGCAAAAAATAGGAAGAAACCCGTTGCTGACATGCTTTTCCTATAATTCTTTCATTTTGTGTGGAGACGCCACTCTTCCCTTCTTTCGCTTCTCTTGGGAGGGAGGGAAGAAAGAGCAGCGAAAAAATGGGAGAGATGTGACTGTTGTGAAGAAAGCCTAAAAATCTCATTCACTCCCGAGCTACGCGTCTCCACTTGTGTGAAGGAGGATCTCCTTTATTCCGAGAAGTGTAATGTGTAATAATAATAGGATTGTGGATGAAAATTTTATGCAAGTTTTGCATTTTTGCATGCTCCTTTTCTCTCTCGTAAAATAATGTTTAGCTTACGTTTCCAAAATTGAAGGTGGTTGTCCCGTGGTGCTGGGTTTTTTCTTGCGGGAGTGAAATATGTGAAGATGAGGAGTTTCATCATGGCTTGGCTTGCGTTCTTGTGGTGGGTGGTCTCATTTTCAAAAAAAAAATGATGACGACATAAGGATGTGTGTGGTGGTATCCTTCTCGATGATGTCGGGAGAAAATGTCACCGGAATTTTGTGGATGCGTGGAGACGTGTTGTTGACATGATAGTGGGTGCATATAATTCCTATTATCATTCATGAACAGCTTTTATAGAGCGGAAAATTGAGACCAGGAAGAAGATTAATGTGCTTTCCCTGTTGCAAATTAATGGCATGCTATTCTGAATAAATAATTAATGTGTGTAAAGAAATCCACCAAAGGCATACATTACTGCCTTACTTAATGTTATTTGTTGGACACAGCTTTTGAGACAGGCTTCTCCGTCTTGGTGTTTTTTACCTTTTCTGGCAGTAAAGTTAATGCGGTCCATTTACCATGAGGTGTTTACAGCAAGCAAGCATGCAATTAACTAATTTTGCTCAAAACACTTGAAAAAGTAATTTTCTAAATTAAGGATTCATAACTGTTCCATGCTACCAGACACATCGCTGTCTCATCTCCATAATCATAACTCATTAAATACTAATCTAATCAGATCCCCCAGTTCCTGCTTAATGTGTATCTTATTATTTTCTCCTTGTCACCTCCTTTCTAAAAAAACACTGAAAGCAAAGCTTCTTGGGCGTTTAAATGTAGGTTAGCACCGAGTACCTGTCTCTCTTGCTCTTAGTCTTCACTTTGACAAATTGTGTCTCCTGAACAGCGCCATTTTTTCTGCGGAAAGAAGAAGAGTCTAGATTGCGGGACAATATAATAATGTATTCGCATGTCGGCTCCTCCTTTAGTCTGTCTGCACGTCCTTTGTTTTGCCGCTCCACCAAAGTTTTCCTTCGTAGCCGACAACAAGGAGCACTAATGAAAGAGGCAATAGGAATGCTCAAAGTAGCGTGAAAGAGAAAAAGGAGAAAAAAGTAGAACATTTTCCTCCAGTTTTCCCAGCTTCCTCTGTTTAACTCTGTTTTTTTCTTGCAGTTCGAGCTAATTTATTAGAACAACAGTTTCTCCTCTTCTTTTCCTCGTTTTCACTTTCTTTTTCTGCCATCACCATCTATGATCATTCTCATCATCATCAGCTGTTGTTCTGCGCCAGTCTCAATTGTTGCGAAAAACTCTGCTACGAAGGGGAAAGCACGTCAGAAGTAGCCACATCCAAAAATGTTACTCTTCACATGTTACTACAGACTCCGTTGTTTCAGCAGCACATCCACTTATTTTGTCTATTTTGTTCCGTCTCCCATCGAACATGGTTTTTTTTCTTGATCTTGATAGAGCGAATTCCTTGCACACAACTTTTCTCGAGGCAAGACAAGTATCATGCTGATGATCAGCATCTTCAGTGCGCACATATACTCACTCACTCACTCACTCACTCAACTCAACACAATACAAAAATTTAATATGAATGAGTGAGTAAAAGGAAGTGGAGGAGAAGAGAAAGATGCATTGAAGCAACCCTGTAATTTGGTGAAGGTTGAGTGAACACTTCCAACCGGTTCACTCACATTCTTCCTTGTTGTTCCTCTGACTCGTGAGTTGGGTGAGCGTCTTGGATTATATTCCGGTGTACACAACTCCCTTGGCTAGCCATATTATTATACATATTGTCTGCACTCTGTGCCAAAATATCCAGTCTTAATACTTCGTCTTCTCCACCTACCTCCCCATTTTCCAGGGGAAGACGGTGGTGTGGGTAGTTTTAGCGGAGTTGAACTAGTGGAATAACAACTTTTTCACATGACTTGAAAACAACAGTTGTTAAGAGATTGATGGGAGTGTGTTCAGTTGAGTGAGGCTGAATATTTTTGCGGGGAAAAATATCTATGATAATGTATGGGATAGAAAATTGTTTGGGGGAAGAAAATATGAAAGAAAAAGAGAAATGATTTCTTTCGAGTTGTTCTTTAAAGAACAGCTTTTGGAATGAGGCTCTTCTAAGCCAACTACCTTTTCTGTATCAAAATATTAGCATAATTGATCTAATTTCCATAAAAATATATCATGTCACATGTGAACAACTGTTTCGGTGGATCTGGTACATATACTCCAAACTTTTATCTTTCAGATAAAGCACACCATCATCAATCAACGGGCGAAAAAAGTTGTTTTTTGCGGGTTTTGCAAGAGGTTTAAAATAGATACCCTGTTGTGAAAATGATAAGTTTGCTCTATTCTTTTGTCACAGTCGGACGGTCAATGGAATGGGATAATGAATGCACTGCTCTCCGGCTCCGCTCACATGAGCTTCGCGCCATTCTCGGTGACCTCGGTTCGAGCGACAGCGGTGGACTTCTCGACGCCCTTTTTCTTCTCCGGAGTGAGTCTGTTAGGAGTGTCGAAAGACAGAGACGTGCCTCTTCTTGCCTTTCTCGCCCCCTTTTCACCGGAACTGTGGGCAGCCATTTTTGTCACGTACGTTGCACTCAACTAAAAAGACACCACCTTATTCGCGCCATTATTCTCATCGCTTTCCACCGGTCGTAAAATGACAGCGTAACAACGTCATAATATTTTTGAGTGTCCTCATTAAGCCAATATATTTCAATTTTATTTTGCTTGCAGGCTAAATCTGACCGCTCTCGTCGTTGCTCTCTACGAATGGTTCAGTCCATTCGGACTCAATCCGTGGGGAAGACAACGGACGAAAAACTTTTCCATTTCCTCCGCTCTCTGGGTCGTTTGGGGAAGACTATTTTCTCATCTTGTTGCTTTTAAGGTTATCTTATCACCTCATCTCCACCTTCACCTTACTTTCACTTACTCACTCTCTCCACTCATTTATTCTTTCTTACAAAGTATCAAAGTACCCCTTGCTCCATATTATGTTTTCACATATTTTTTTTGGTGAAAAGTAAACAAAGTGTTCCTGCTGAGCAAAATGATATCTCGTTGAGAGAAAAAATGAACCACCAACCAATTGAATGGTAATGCGGATCTACGGGATCACATGAGAGAAGCTGCTCCATAAAAATTGTTTTTTTCTCTCTTTAGCCTCACAAATGGAGGAAGACCTTGAATCTCATTCTTTTCAAGTTCACATCTTTTTGAGGAACACGACAATGGATATATGCCTTTTAAATATGTATGTTTTTGTGTGTTGTGCGTGTGTAGGCTCCGAAGTCGTGGCCGAATAAATTTCTCATAAATGTCTGGGGCGGATTTTCGGTGATATTTGTGGCCTCTTACACAGCAAACATTGCGGCCCTGTTCGCAGGAGCGTTCTTCGACCGAGTCGTTGATGTCAATGATCGGAGCGTAAGAATCCATTAAACAAACTGAAAAAAAGTGTTCATGCAGGCTGCCTCCATTACACACACTGCTTGTAAAATACTATAACAAGCTTTTTATTGTCATTATTATAGCCACGATTACTATTGTGACACGACAGCTCCACTTTCCCCCTTTTTTATCCACAAGTACGCCACTTGTGTTTAAAAAATAGGGAAAGTGAATTGGAGAACTGAACAATGTTTCCCCTCTTATTTTTGACTTTATCGTTTCGTCGGTTTTTTTATATTGTGGCACTTTTGTATCCAACATGCCCTTGCTTTCTAATCTCTGCAAATGTAGAGTTTCTTTTCTGGGTGGAAAAGAAGTCGAAAGCAGGGACAAAAAAAACGAGCCAAAACATGAATTCAGGTTTTGTGTGATGTGTGTAAATACAATTCGTGGAAATAGGGAAGGAAGTGACAAGCACTGTATAAGACCTGGTTGAATCGTTGTTTTGTTTTTTATCAATGCTTATATCATGTTTTTTCTCTGGTTCTCACATGCTGCTGGCTTGTCCTTGGTGTGCAGTTGTTGTCTCAGCGGGTCTCAGCCGTGAAACATTCCGCAACGGATTTTTACATCAAGCGTGAGAATCCTGTGCTTTGGGAGCATATCCAGGTAATACATTCAAAACTATAGGAATTCAATCAAGAGTGCAATAATTTATCGTAAATCGACCACTGAAAGTATTTGCAACCGAAGCACGAAGAAAACACTCTCATGTTGCTTGGCCCATCTTGACATGGTGCACGGAGACAAGGACCTCTTACGATTCGTGATTTCCCACTACACAGCATTCGCACCAGAACAGAAATGCGTGCGAGTGCGAGTGGGTATTCGATGATGGGTCACTTGGTCCCGTTTGCCTGTCAACAAACAAATAAAAAGGAGAGGCACGACATCAAGTCGTTGTTGCTTCAAGTAACATGAGAGTGCTTCGGTTGGATAATTACTACAAGTTGTCGATTTAGTCATATTTTTAATCTCATTTTTTTATCGTGTAAAGTTGCCAATTTCGTGCCGTAAATTTGATAATGTTGATTCCATTTTAAAAATATGCAGAGATTTCCAGTGCACACATTCCACCAAGGAGTCGAGATGCTCAAGTAAGAAAAAAAGGACACACATAGTCTTCCTTCTCCATTCTTATCTCATATATCTTTTTCTAATAAAAGACAAGTAGTATAAAGTAGTGTATGACGGTTCCGTTCTCGGGAGAATTCTTTTATTTGGTCGCCAAGTTGAAGATCTCGTTTTTGGAAAGAATAGAGGACGTGCTCCCTCCGAAACCCGGGCACTCTTGGATATTACATTGAATTACATAAGATATTATTATTTTTCGCTTCTCTATCCCATTTTCCATTTCAATTCACCGTCGACTGAAGAACTAAGCGACTTTTTGGAAAAGAAAAGTGATCATTTCATGTTCGGAAAGAAACCAAAACTATAGCATACACGTATTTACGTAGGTGCACACACGCCACTCTCATAGATATGCATGTAGAAAAATTTCCATTTCGTCGGAGATGGCGCGACAACTGAAAAAATAAGAATTTGGTTAGTAAATGGTCTCCTGTAGTTTACACATTTTCCCATGTACAGGCGAACCAAGGAAGAGGAATGTATGTGAGATGTGTGTAAGAAAGAGAGAAGAATGGTGATGATAGAGTGGATCGGCGAGCAAAAGGAAATTCCGGTTGGTCCCTGAAGCATAAACAATATTGTTATCTTGAGAGGAAGAAAAGAAGAAAAAGTTCTATTTTTGTTCCACTCTGTCTTCCATTGAAATCCATGCAGTCTTTGTGTATTGCAACGTGATGTTTGCTGTGTGTGCACAGCACAGATATAAGTGAGTTTCTCCACATGTCTACGTGTATCCCAACTCAAGTGTGTATGTAATAATGATAGGGAGAGTTAAAAGTGAAAGTTGAATCGACAACGAGGAGCAAAATATAATAGAAAAAATGGGGAAAAAGAATTTTTCTTGTCGGATTGGAATGCTCAGTATTGAATCAGAATGATGTCAACTTTAGTTTTCTCCAGAGCCTAGTCTACTGTGTCCACAGTCCACACACTTTCTTTCCTCTGTGCCACAAGTATTATAGGCTGAAATGCAAAAGATATTGTTGGGAATGCTTTTCGGGGGAAAAATAACATTTTTTATGTCTTCCGTTTGATCCTGCTTCCTTTCCAGCCACACATCCACGAAACTTCATATATTTTAAAATGGCTTTTTTTGCACACTCCACGTCCCGCCTTTGTAACGATAAGCCAACACAAAAGAAAGCAAAACATATACATACATACATAATATGTAGTGCTCGCGCGGCTGGGAACTATTGATGTTCTCATTTATTGAAGTCAGCCTTCTATCTTTCGCCTTGTCGATTTTGCGGTGGAGTCAGTTTTCTCCTTTTTCTCGGAAACAGATGAAATTGATACTTTGGACGAGGGCTGGAGTGGAAAGAGGAGAGCGGAAAATGGAGACTAAAATGAACTTTCACCGATCCCAGCCCTTACATTCTCATTTTCTCTCCCAATGTATCCCACACATCCTCAAGAAAAAATAAATTCACACACGGGATGAGTAATAAATACACACATATTTTGAAGTTTTGGGCCATACATGCAACCTGGAATAATACGTCAGAGAAACCAGAGGGAAAGTAGCAAGTTTTATTTTTTTGGAAGCAAGTTAGGCTTGTGTGATTGTGTCTACAAAAAAGCACCATCGGCTACACGGGCAAGCAGGCAGTGTGTGGCCCACAGTGAAAATTGAATATACATATATTTTTTTGGCTAGTGGAGGAAACCATGAACCATGGTCTCCTCCACTGTTGTAATAATGGGGATTTTCGCGACTACTCCGATGCAATCGTGACTAATGCTCCTCATAGATTACAATCTGGCGTGTTGTGTTGTTGGAAGGAGGGCGAATGAGAAAAGTGGATGGGACGCGGAGGAAGAGGCATGACGATAAAAATGACTTTTTGAATTCGAGGCAATATAGAAAAAAAGAAGTGGATGTGCTGCTGGAGAAAATGTGTTTTTCGACGTCGCATATAGTTGGGTGATGTGGAAGTGTTGGGTGGGAATGGGTGCATGTTAACATGACTGGCGAAGACGGGAATGGAAGTGGCTTCTTCGGGTGCTCCTCGTGCTGTGCTGCCTTGCATCCTTGTTGCTCTTTCGGCTGAATTATTGACCTTATTTAGAATTTGATGCGGAGATATTGTGTACAAGAGTTTGCACTAATGTTTTCAACGTGAAGGAATCTTATCTTCTGGTGCTGCTGCTTCCAAACAGAGTTTGCACACACACACACACGGAATGGAATGGGAAGAAGGAACACTTTTCCAGTCTCGTTAGTCTCCATCCTTGGAAAATATAATCCAGTCTTGTTGAGCTTGTCGTTGAAGCAAAAGAGCATTAGGAAGGTGACGGTGACGGGACGCAGAAAGCCAAACTGCTACAGTTTTGGGCACTTGGCAAGAAAAAATTCGATTATGATATTCTACATTTCCTTCTAATGCGATTGTTGCAGGCAATTTCATTTACTTCCTCCTACCTTCACGCTCCAAACTCGGCTCAAAAATATTTCATTAAAGACGTAAATTTGGACGTAGCTGTAGAGAGACTAATATTTGGAGACACCACCGTGTCCACTTTCTACATTTACACACAGACCGTACTGCAATGTACTGCATTGCCGTAAAAACATGTTTGGGGAAAGTCGTTTCCAAAATTAAAGTGGGCCAACCTAATTTGTTACAAACTGTCTGAGAAAATAGTTTTATTTTTTTGTAATCGCTTGAGCGTCACTACAACGTAAAGTGTGACGACAAATATATGTAAGTAATAGATAGGTATAAATTACCTATCTACCATGTGCTGTATAAATTACGGATCACACACACACTCAACAACAACAAATTGTAGCATGCAGTCTGGATACTCCAATAACGGAGAAGATCAACGATTGTTGGTCGGAAGTATTAACCAGAATTAGAGCAGAAGCGGGATTAAGAATTTGTGTTTCTGACCTGCTCGAACCCGTGGCAGGGAATTTGTTGATGAAGTGAGAGTCTAATTTTAGCACTGACATTGGGAGAAGCGGATGGTGGTGGTGTGCGTGTGGCGAATGCTGAGTATGAGACATGTGAAGCCTAGCTCCAGCTCCACGGACTGCACGTTGCATCCATATACTTTGTATGCTTTCAGATAAGAACATGAAAAGTTTGTGAAGGGAAGAGTGAGGGGAGAGATTTAAAGATTTAAAATGTTATTATCACATCTCATAAAAGTGGAGCCCAACTACTCCGCGTCCAACTCTGGCTCCCAGTCCATTTTCATAAATAGGTAATAATGAATTAGGCTCAAGTCAACTTCTCATATCCGAATCCGTCTCTCTATAATTAAACCATTTGGATTTAGTCGAAACTGCAAAGCCAGCTGAGTGCATTATGGAAGCAACAACTATAAAGCAATTTGTTTCTGTCGTGCCTCCTTGTGTGCGCGCACACACGGACACACACGGAAAGAAAAGTTTTCACAGTTTGTGTGTGCTGCTTTCTTTTGAAAATCAAATTAAATGCCAGCACATGCTTTTCTGGAGAGGACAGCGAGAGGAAGTAAATCTGAAAATCTTAATCCTTTCTTTCTCTCTCACTCTCCATTTCCTCCCTTTTAAATACTTTTCTGCCTTATCACTGTTTGTCTAGCAGCCCTCGTCCGCACACCATCCACACACTTGAAAAACTTATCTCTCCTTCTTCCTCTCACTTTTCTCTTCTCTGGCCACTCGCTCCCTTAGATTTCCCTCCATAAATATAACAATGTGGATACATGCATAATAATATCATACACTTTTCTCCCAATTGGTTACATCTGGTGTGCCTCGCTTTATTATAGTGCGGTGGTGGTGGGCGAGCAAAAAAATATAAACTGAAAGAGCACTCCTCTTTACTAAACTAGTCTTCCTAATCTTTATTTTCTTTCCAGCTTGAGCTGCTCTCCCTTTTAAAAACTCAGAGATTCTTTTGTGTAAAAAAAAATATCTTGTCTGTGCAAAAGACGACACACACACGAGTCCTTTATCTTTCATCTCTTCTTTAAATAAAATTCTTCAAAAATTGCTTCGCATTGCATTGGTGGAGCAACAACTCATGCAGGCATCCTAAGCCCTTCCCCGAGTTGATTGTTGCTTTCACGGAGAGAAAGAGTATTTTGTTGTGCACTTGTAAATTAAATCTTGGAGCAAATTCAACACAATGACCAAACATAATTGTGTTTCGCGTTCCGGTTTCGATGTCTCCAAAAACGTTTCTTGCCAGCAATGTAGGATAATATGTCATTTGTTTGTAGATGTTGCTGTCCCGACCGACTGAGACCCAGACGGTGACTAAAAGTTATCATTTATACGTGTGCATGATAAATTATAAATATGTAGACGGGGGAAGGCAGACAGCTGTGTCAGACGGATATATTTAAAAAGAAAGGCGAACAAGATCCTCAAAGTTGAGATACACTCTTGTCGGCAATTCTTGTGTCCAGTCCAAGGAGCAGTATTGCTCTTCACGATTTGTCAGGAGAAAGATGGTTGTTATTCTCCAGAACATTAGGTGTAATAGGAAAAGTTTCCCTGGTTGGCCATTTGTTATTTTGTTTGGAGGGGGAGACCAAACTTTTATTTTGTTGGTTTCCAACTGTCTGTTCGAGTGGTCTGCGAGAAGAATGTCTGGACTGGGGAAGTTCAACTTTGAATTAGCCCTCTTGTCCTACCACTCAATGTGAAATTTTGGAAAACAAAAAAGGAAACGAATATCACGGTGTCTTGTCTGAATTGTATTCCATTTTACACTTTGCATGAATGATTACTTCTGTGGGGAAAGAAAACCGCACACATTTTCAAGAAAAAAAATGTTACAGATGATAACTACCTAAGTAGTTAAACAAAGGCTCAACATTATCATTATTTAAAGAGAGTGAAGGCAACCGACCACTCCGCAGATTCACCCTAGTTTTTCAGGAAAGCATAACATTGGACGTTATCAGAACCAACTTCCATCTTTTACCTAAGGATGATAAGAAAATATGTATTATGTACGTAAAGATGTAATGATAGATGCAACGAATTTTATGCGTATATATGCAAAGCAGAGAGCGCTTGCTGTGGTGTCACACAAAAAAGAATTTTCTAAGCGCGTCCACAAAAGGTTGGATTCCACTTACCAGGAACATTTATCATAATTTCTGGACTAATGCCCTTTAATTGGCTTCATATCATTCTCCCGAAGTTTTTAGTACTGATGAGCGGAATTTGAGATGGATTTACAAACACATTCATTGCTGCACAAAAGGAGTTTGCCTTTGCATTTTCTCTACTTTCTAAAGCAGCTTTCTCAAAGCAGCCTCAACTGTTTCCGTCGCCTGAGTCGTCGGCCCTATTTCCGCTTTGACAAGTTCAATTTGTCTGTTGTTGATGGGATTCAAGGTCCTACAGCAATAAATAAACGAGCAGATTAGCTCCCCTCTAAAAAAATTGGATGACAAGGCAAAGCAATCCCTCGCTCACAATAACTTACCTGAAATTGTCCCAAAGCGGCTTGCTAGCATGTCCTTTTAATGACCTGAAAGTGATCAAGTCCTGCTGTGATAGCTTTCCCAATTTCGTCCAAGGGAGGAAGAGCACGTTTTCGCTGCAATCCGGCACTGCAATGGAGCCATAGTATGCATAGGCCACGTGGCCATGAAGCCATGAAGCAATGTTCAGCTTCTGATCAGACTCCTTTTCTGATGGCTTCTCGGCCACCTGCTTCAGCTCCTTCATCAAAGTTTTGAGAGCGGGCGAGTGCTGTCCTTCAGGAATGGAATCGTCAATCTGCCACAAGACAGTGACTGCTGCAACGGCGTCGCGAGTGGTCTTCGCTCGAAGTGCTTCGTTCACGTCGGCAAAATCCGCGCGGTAGAAGGCAATGTGTGTTTCCAGTGGGAATTTCTTGCCGTCAATAGCATGCTCCGAACCCTTCTCGTCACTGCTTCCCCAGTGGAAATTGATGCTGTCGAAGTGGTACTCGGTGGTTTTCCCGCCACGGTTCATCTTGACCACGGGCAGCTTGGTGTCGTTTGCGTCGGGAAAGATTTCCACATTTACCCCGTTGTTGTCCACACTGAAGCCATTGAGGATTCCGTGAGAGATGTGGATGGAAGTGGAGCCTTGTTTGAGAGTGTTGGCGGCTGGAAGGTTAATCGGAGACTGCGCTTTCCCCGATTGACAAATGCTGCCCCAGGTCTTATCTCCACAGATCTGACTGGACCCGTAGCACCAGCCTTGTTGCTTGAAGTAGTTGCTTCCGGAGCTGGAGCAAATGAAGGTGATGAGGAGGAAGAGAAGAGATGAGAATAGAAGCTCCATCCTGTCCATTTCTGTTTGAGAAAGAAAACTAGATAGAAACAATTGGCTTCTTTTGATAAGAAGATTGGATTCTGCAATCTAGAGTTTTAGTAAATATGTCAGACAGACCTCAAACTATGTTCACTAAAGTTCGTACAGATTACCCAGAAGATAATTGCAATCTGAGTTTTCCCTAACCTACGATATCAAACGTTGAGGAATGAATTATTCTGCGCAAGAATCAACCTTGTACCTGCTTACAATATTGTCCTTGGACGTCCGCCAGCACATCTATAAAAAGATTAGTCTATTGTGCAATGATCCTTCAAATCTCTCTAATTACTCATTATGCACATACTTAATTGGCAAGGTTAAATAAATAATTGGATCCAAAAGTACTAAAATCATCAACTAAAAATAAATGTCATTCTAAATCTGTGGGTAGGTTAGACACACTGCCACATATACTATGTATTTGATCTGCTGACGTGAAAAGATAATAATGTTTTGTACACGATGGAATTCTACAATGAAATCATTTCCGAAAGTCATTAACCTGGTTCACTTTATTGATGCTTAGCCAATAGTAGTGACTCATATGTTGTAGTTAAGTGAATGGCAGAAAACTGAATCTTGAATGTCATTCAAAGCGTCTAGACTGTTGGCATTGATTCTGATTCATTTTGTCCCTGCAGCAATGGAACCCTCGACCTTCTGGTTGGCGACGGACCACTTCTTGACTACTACCGCGGGATGAATCCCACCTGCAACCTGATTGATGTGAGTGATCATGACAAGATCGGGGATGACACTTATGCGGTCGCAATGGCCAGGGGCTTTCCACTCAAAGTAAGTTTACCATTCCTTCGGTTTTACCAAGCCTTCAAACTGGACTTCACAAAAAGCCTCAAGAATTGGATGTTGAAAAGGAGTGAAAGTGAAAAAATTGTATTACATGGTATACATATACGCGAAATGATAAGGAGACCTTTTCTACTTCTAAATATTTATATACATATTTCAGCATCTTCAGACCTGATCCTTCTTAATTAAAGTTTTTTTGCCTTGTGACATGTACCAATAAAATGTCTCCACGTGTGAAATCTTTCACACTATTTTCAGGGGTTTAGGTCCTCTTCTAAACATAGCGCATGTATTGTCTCGTCTCGTCCCTCTCAATTATGTTTTTTTTGCTGAGCTGAGTAAACACGGACAAAGGCAAAAAATACAGTGAGCTGTCAGCATTGTTTTTGTACAACGAAAGTGTACTCTTCTTTCTTCTTTTCTGCCAACATCCCGTCACAACCACGTGATATCGTGGAGCTCCACAAATTCTTATTGTAGCCATTCCATTGGAATACAGTGTGTTTGGGAAGCTGCATACTCTGTTTCCTCTTTTTTTGCGACAATGACATGAGCAAAAACAGGATTGCTGCTGGTATGTGTCATTCCTTGAAAACGGTACGTGACCTGAATTACGACCAGTTTGGACCAGAATGCGCAATAAGTTGGTAGTAGGGACACAATACAACGCCGTAATGTAAGTGGTGATGACAGCCGTCACGTTTCGCTCCATTCACTCACTCCCGTGAGCACAATGGACAGTGCACAAAAAGTCCTTTATGATTTGTATGTGTGTGGGCATGGTCGCCTATTGTTATTAGCTTCGCCAGAGAAAAGAATGTGAGCGTGCCAACCTGGAAAACAAAATCTGAGAGAATAACATACAAATAATAATAAAATGGACATTGTCATCTCGGCAGCCTCTAGAAAGTTTTTTTTTATTCCTGGAAGGGTGGTGGGCCACCACTCTTTCAAAGTCAATGTGAGCCTGGACTACACTTTTTAAGACTGTTATCGGTGCCGGGGTAAATTGAATGACAAATATTGGTGCAGCAGCAGAGGAAAACGGCTGCCTCCATATTTCTCTCTGTTCACTGGGAAGAATCCATCAAAAATACTTTGCTGTCTCAGCCGGTGCCCCCTTCTTCCCTCCATTCCTTGTCTGGGAAAACAGAGGAAAAACACGGAAAGTGACAATCAACTGATAAGTGGATACATCTCTCGTAAAATAAGTAAATAATATCGCTTTGGCATCTCACCCAAAATTTTTTCTTGGATCTAAGCAGAAGCAGAAACATGGTGGTGGTAGGTAATGGTGGTTGTGTGCAGCGGCATAAAAATACATCCATAATTATATTGATGAGATTGTATGTAGCATTCTCTTCATCTTTTCCTTATTCGTATTTACTTTCCTTTCCTCCTTTCATCTTTTGCCTCTGCGGCATTCACTTCACTCCACCCGCAACTCTCTTGTCTGGACACATATTTTTGCGGAGAAAGGGAAAAACGGAAGTGAAGTGAAGAAAAAGATAATACTTCATACATTTCCCCCTTCCTCCTTCGTCTTCCTCCACTAACAAAATAAACAACAAAGAGACCTCCGTCTTTTCTTTTAGCTTCTGGTCCCTTCTTCCACAACAAATATCCAACTCTATCTTTCCGAACCTTTTTTCATTCATTTACCGCGAGAAAAAAAAATTCAAGTGACTTATAATCTTGGTGCGGTGGAGCGTGGCGGAAAAAAAGAGGAAGGAAAAATAGAAACTCTTCTTCCTTACCATTCTCCATTCTCCTTCTTTTCTTCTTCTTCTTCCAAGATGCGTTATACTTTGTTCAGAGAAAGGTGTACCATTTTTGTTGGAGACATGCAAAAAATGTGGCTCGTGTTTTTCTCCTTTCCTGCTTGTTTTCCAAAAACCAACAAAAAATGCACATTAAACGTTTGAGCGTTCACTGGTGTTGGGAACCTACACCACACCACCACCACCACCGTTATTTTTGTTGACTTGGTGGAAACTTTCAGGTTAGGTCCATCTCTCTGGTCGGAGCTCGGAGGTTTTCCACTTGGGAGTATAAAAAATAAGAAGATATCGCATGTCAAGACAAGCAAAGTCTCCAGTGCACAGCAGAGTCAATGTTTTAGCTTTCCATTGGTGGTCCGCTTTGCTTGGTCGGTTTCATTTCATCCATTTTTTGTGCTGCAGATATTATGCCCTGATGTTCTTCAAGAATTTTAATGGAGTCCCGACAAGCTTGTAAAAAGGAGGAAGGGGAAAAATAACAAGCTCCTTTTTTATTCTGGAAACACCGCCAAAAGATGGGGAAGTGAAACGTTTTTCCTTTAAGTTCACTTTTTTGCGGGAAGTCAACTCATCATTCTTCTTTTTTTTTGGCGGAGAGGCTTGCGTCTTGTGCCTGCTAGATTCTACTATGCATCTCCTTCCCTCAAGTTAGATGTGGAACTCTCTCAAGAATTACTGTTGGTCGGACTTCTTTGTTGTCTTCTTTTCGCATTACTGAATTACTCCATGCTTTGCTAAAATGCTAATGCAGATAGTGTGTCGCTCATTCATGATGTTCTCTCGTTGAGGAGGACGCATGATGAACAAAAACTCTCTGCGGTAACGGTCCAATTTTTGGGGTCTGGTTTTTTGTTAACATGACGTATATGCCAGCAGTGCAGTGTATTGGTATACAGACCATTAAAAGAAGATAATAATATGCTTGCTTGTGTGTAGCCGCATCTGGAGGAAATAAAAAAGTATACACTTATCAGAATAAGTTTACAACTACGTTGGTATTTTTTGCTAACCTTTTACTTACAATTTTTCTTGTTCCTAATCCAACTCCGTTTAGAAGAAGAAGAACTCTCGCGTGTACATGCTCCGTCGTGGCTTCGTTAATTTCAAATTAGTTGTAAAATAAATGAAGAAGCGTTGAGTCAATTTGTGTCTTCTCTATGTTGTTGCAGGACAGTATATCGAGTCTGCTAGCGAAGTATATGGGAAATGGATACATTGATTACCTCCAGGGAAAGTGGTATGGTCAGATGCCTTGTTTTCTCATGTCTCAACAGTTGGGAGCACGGGTAAGTGGATTAAACAGTCAAATTATATACACATGTTAAGGCTACTCCATGTCCACATCCAAAATTAATGAATGTGCTGGAATTTTCAAGGGAATCTTTCTTCTCAAATCTTGATGTTTTTTTTGTAATCATCTCATTTTTTTAATGTTCCCAAATGACCAGGAAAGGAAAGATTTGTAGGGTAGATAGATAGTGCTTGTCAGTTGTGATGTTACTGAATGTCTCGTCAGGATTACACATTGTCATTTAAATAATATCCATTTTGCGTATCTTGGGAATCTGCCCACCTCCGAAGCTTTGAAACCACTTGGCGCGATTAGCTAAATAGAAATTTAAAATGCACTTTGGGACAGGTAAAATCCTTTTCTCATTGTCATAATATTTTATTCCTTTCTTCCCCTCTCCAATCACCTGAACAAAAGATTCATTTTTGAGTACCTCATAAGTACTTGTGTAATTCCATGTCTCATCCAAATGGTCCAGCTATAGTAACTACATTGAAGACTACATTTTATATAGTCGCTCCTTTTTAAGTGACATGAATTCTGAGAAAGTGGGCTGATGAGTTGAAATCCACCTTATCTTTTCTTTCTTCCTGCTTTTAAAATTATGTCTGGTTATCATCCTTCTATGCAAATTCTCCCTTAGAATCACACAAATTTGGAGGTTTTAGACTGTGGGTAATATGAGGATGGAAGTTTTTCGCAGCAGTTTGCACACAGTGTCACCATCAGAAAGTACAGCTGTGACCAAAATAAAGTGGATGCTCTCGTGCATAAAGAATTTTTGTAAATTCGTGTAGGGAAACATTTTATCGCCATGTTTGCCCTCGCACCGGGTCTCACAAGCATGACGTGCCATACAGGAATGAAATAAAATTGTTGGATTTATTTGAAGTGACAATGAATTTATATAGTTTTAGTAGAAATGACGGTGAAAGGAGAGATCTGAAGGAGGCGCGTGTATTATCCCTGAGAAGAAGGAAATCTTATGCGAATTGTTCTGGAAAGTAGCTCATATTTCTATTCATGTGAACCTTTGGCTTTCAAGTGTGCCATTTTGAGCACTTTTCCACTTGTCATGACTCATATGAACGCAAGGGCAGCTGTGTTCAATTAATTCATAATCACGTAAGACAGAATGGCGAGCTATCTTCTTCGGGTTGAAGTTGAAGTGGATTGGATTTCGTTTTGAATTGTTGGCACAAGCCGTTTGCATGTTGTGTAGAAATTATGCTGGCACAAGATGACACGTATTTACATCTCCTAAAATCCGTACATTTCCCATGTCGCCTGCGTCATTCAATCAGAATTAAGCGCCAAGTAGATCCGCACTACTTAGTCAAGCATTAAATGTGACAAGATAGATGCTAATGGTAGTTCATCAAATTTTAGTTAACCAAGAGAATACATACATCATGTCTTAGTTTGTTACATATTATCACTGGGGAATATGGCTGGCAGGATGGGAATGTGAATTGTTGAAGAAACATTTCTCGTTAAAAATATTGTTTTGTTTCATGTACAAAATTCATTATGTGTTTGTTTTCTTCGTGTCCAATTGTAATTAGCTGTGGATGTGCGTGCACGATAAACAACATCATTTGGATAAAATAATATCATGAATATGCTTGAACGTTATCATAATTTTGATGGGATTTCTTATGTGAAGGCTCTCGGAGTTGATGCCGTTTTGGGAATGCTTATCATGCTCGGGATAGCAATTCTCCTTGGGATTGTGATTCTAATTGGAGAGCACATCGTGTACAGAAGGTTTCTCCCGTACTTTCGGAGTCAGCCCAAAGGAACTCTTTGGAGATCCCCGAACCTCATGTTTTTCTCACAGGTAAGCCCCGCCAGAAAATAAAGTAAACTGAAAGGGTAAACAGACTTAATGAACCGGAAAAATGAAAGGAAACAAGACAGCCTCCAAATGCGCAACCTCCATTTTTTGGAATACAAAAAATGAATACAAGAATCTGAGATTTGTTGACGTTGATTGCATTAAATGATAATGAACTTCACGAGCCAAAAGATTACCCACCCGAAATTATGCGAAATGTGAAATGTTTCATAAATCACGACATTTCAGAAGAACAACTAAAAATGGTTTGTACGGAACTAGGAGAGTCGTTTGTCACAAAACATTCTTGCACAATATAAAACATGGAAATGAAACCGGCTATCACCAACTTTCCACGATTATTGTACCCATTTCCAAAAACCTTTTTGAGAGCCCACACATGTCTCCCAAAGAATATGCTGACGGGAACCCTTGGGAATTTAATTTAAGTGCTTATCTACTTTCTTGTCAAGATGCGTTTCGCTTGTCATTTAATACCCATATCTACCCTATTATTTCATCTACCTCGCAACCATTTTTTTTGCAGACTGAGTCAGGTTATTACACGTGAATTAGTCGGAGCAAGAGCAGTCTGCAAGAATTCCCACACACAAAAAATCGCAAGAATATGCTCTCATCTTCCTTGGCCCACATATTGTTGTTCCCGTCTTTCGAGAAAGCATGCTTTTCACACAGATAAGTAGAGACAAAGATATGTGTCTTGTCCCCGGGTTTATTGTTTCTCCAGGCTTTCCCCCTTTTACACGAGTATTTGTTCTGCTTTTTCTGTTGCGTGGCTCAATTCCCATGTGCTCGCTGCATATGTTTTTTAGCAGCAGGCTACTAAAAAATATCTGCGGGCCCGGGAACACCAAATTTTCTAAGGTGAAGAACCAAAAGTATCGATTTTATTTTCAAAGAAAAAATCGGAGAACATATTTGAGTAAAAAATTGTGGATGTGTAAGAAGCTTGGTTACATGCTGCGTTGCAAAAATCTACATGTGACAAAAAAAGAAGCTTGCCCTCTTCCTATGTTTTTTGCTACTTTTTCTGAACAAGCTTTTGTGAGAGAGTAGAGAAAAGAAAGTGTTTGGCATGTCCGACTAGTTTTTAGTTATATGTATATATGAACCAATTGGAGCTTATACATTTTCCAGAGTGGTCCTCACATAAATACACACACACACTCTGATTGAGCCACTTAGCATGTCGTATGAAGCAGACAGAGTTGCTCCACATGGAGCAGAAAAAATATACATGTCGCATGAAAATTTAAGAGCTCCTCTAATCAACCCTAGCACGTTGCTCCTTTCGGAGGATAAAAGAAAAGGAGGCAAGTGAAAGTTGCTTTTAAGCGACTGATGAGAGGAGACATGTCGGACATGCTTTCTAAAAATACTTTCGTTGACTCAGGATAAAAGTAGGATGCTTTAGCACTTTTTAAATACCATCTTTTCTATTTGGTCAGTGGCAGGAAAAAAGATATTTCTAAAAAAAAAGAGCAAACAAGTATGTAAGTTTCTCCCTCGAAATGAACAGTTCATTTCCGTTTTAGAAGGCCTCGAGGCGATGTATGTATGAGCAAAGTAAGAATACCTTTCTCACAATTTTCCCCAATTTTTTTTGTTTAGTTAGTCTTGAAGAGAAGAGAAGAAACATGTTCTTTTCTTGTAGCAAAAAGTGTGATGTGTGGTACAAAGAATGTGTTTAGTGAGGTAACTTTTGTGCAAATGAGTCCATCTTCTTCACTGGATCCTCAAGAGTAATCCCCTTGAAAAAAGATTTGTGGACACATGGGAAGCATCGTGGCGTGTTTCCAGTCATTGCAGACTAAAGAAGGAGGAAAAATGGAAGAGAAGATGATGACGATCAAGATTTTTTAAGCTGCTACTTTTTCCAGCATTGCTGCTGCTGCTGCTGCTGAAGAACACTCTTGTTGTTCTCATTTTCCTGTCTTTTTTCTGCTTCGATCGGTTTAGCATGTCTCAGACCTATCTGCCAGACATCGTATCTGAGGAGTGAAGTGAAGGCACATGGCAGCATGGAAAAAAGTATTGCTTTTTATTACTGTCAGTGAACTAGTGAAGGGAAAGGGAGAAGAGCTCCCTCGGGAGTATTGGAGAGTTGTGTGGAGTATTATTATGGTGCACTAGTTGAGACTCTGCTGTGCACACACGCGGCAGTAGTGGCGCGCTGCTGCATCTCATCTTTTTTCTTGGAAAAGTGAGTGACTGGAGCTGAGCAATATCTGGAAATGGTGGAGTAGGCGCTCTTCGCTTTCCTTGTGTGTTCACTCATTTAACTTGACTTGACTCCGGGGACGTTTTGTTTATCGTTCTCACTTGAAAATTGGCAGTAGTAGTAGTAGTAAGAGGAGAAAAAAGTGTAAAAAAAAACCAACAGCCAACGCGGATATAAGTATGTACTAGTACATAGGCTATACTTTTGGGTGGGAAGAAAAAGTAGGGAAGTGATGGAAAGGAGACAGACGGGGGAAGACTCGTGAGAGAAAATTTTTGATTTATTACCTTTTCCAAGCTTATCAGAATCTGCAGGGAAAATGCTACATGGCAAAAGACGCTATAAACATATCGTAAATGATAAGTATAAAGTAGAAGCAAATGTCACATGACTATCGTCACATCATCATCATCCTGAGCTCTGTGTGGCGACAGTTGTCGCTTTCTTCTTTTTTTGGAAGCAGAGAAATCAGATTAATGTTGCACGTGCGCCAGCAACAACGGAAAGGCAGGAGTGAAAGTATTTGTGTGCAGATATGTACATATCCACAAATTTAAAGGCATTGTTATGAATATTCAA
The DNA here is from genome assembly GCA_027744215.1 of Troglopedetes dispersus. Taxonomy (NCBI): domain Eukaryota; kingdom Metazoa; phylum Arthropoda; class Collembola; order Entomobryomorpha; family Paronellidae; genus Troglopedetes; species Troglopedetes dispersus. The sequence goes on from JAHZNF010002227.1 coordinate 25,551, forward strand.
AAGCGGGATCGTTTTGTGGAGAGATGGAAAGAAAGATGCATGTGTGCTTGGAAATTATGGGAAATGGCAAGAAAGCAGTTTCCAACTTTCAATGCGAAACTCATTTTGAGGGAAATTTGACTGTGTGAGCACTGGAATTTTTTTTTCTCTCTCTCACTCTCGTCTGTGCAGTCATTTCGTATTTCAATTTATTATGTAATTTATACGAATTTATACATGCGACCTAATTTAGTGGGTCGCAAGACGCTGAGGTGTAATGTTTGAGTACATTCCATAGAATTTCCCATCCTCCGAGAACAATGGCACCGGAATGTATGCGGAGCAATAAATAAATGAAGTAATGGACGGGAGCACACACTTTCCCTGAGTAAATAAATAAAGTAGTTTGCACGTGACTCCTGAGAGAGCTGCTCCAAAATGCGGAGTGAAAAGACATCACACGACACTCTTCTACCTTCGCCAAACGCACCATTATTGTTATCGACATTGAAGTTGCAAAGAATTGAAGTTGTTTTTATAATATATCAGTAGTAGTAGTCTCATCTAAAAAAAAGAACATTGTATTATATTGTGGAAAAACGAAACATTACCGCCATTTTTTTCACCACCCACCAGCATTCACAGCGCACACATCATTTATTACTCCATTTTAGCCGGCATTGTACTCACTCTTGTACTCGCTCTTCTACTCTCTGCCTCCATTCATCGTGAAAAAGAGAAAACGTGCGTCTTCCGCTTTTGTGTGTATCCAAAGGCTATTTAGAATAATTAATGGGTTTCTACTCCATGAATACGATATTAGCTCATGTGTACACGTTTCATGTGCAGCTTCAAATGGGAAAAAATGAGTGAACGTGTACGTGTTTCCCTTTCCCTTCTCCCTCTCTCTCTCTCTCTCTCTCTCTCGTGCAATTTTATTGCTCTCGCTCATACAAAAGATCTGCTTTTATTATTAGATTTTCACTTCATGAGAATAATGGCGACAATCACGATGATGGTTAAACAACTGCAGCCATATTATTTTACTTAATTCGGTTGCTGCAACAGCAGTAATAACGGAACACTTTCGAGAGATCATTTAGTGTGTGTGCAGAAAGCCATGATTCCCTTTCTTTAAATTCTTAGCCGCCGGAAACTTTTCTCATCATGCTGGGCTATTAGATTACGGAGGAAAGGAATACAATAATGCAAAATGCAATGACTGCTTTGACTTTATTTCATGCTTTTTCTAGCATCTTGCAGGAGTGGACAATGTCAGTTTGGTCCATGAGTGATTTTTTTTTTGCTTTTTTATTTCTATGTAAAAATACTTTGCTTGCTTATTTCTTTCTAGAAAAAGACTCTATATTTTCCGTTCGCAAAGTATCGTGTAGTAGCGAGGGAATAAGTTGCAAATGGAGTAGATGTTGTATTTTTGTTGCTCAAATGCTGTGTAGTATCATTCCAATTTGGAACTTTGACTTAAGAACCTTGTAAAGTATTGTGAAGGAGCTTCATTTTGCTTCTTTTCTTAGGAAACACTATGCGAGTTGTTGCTGCTAGATTCTTGAGAGATACTTTTTCTGGTGGGGAATAAACACGGAAATCAAAAAGTCAAGTGAGCAATTTGCATGCATTTCACCGCACTTACATGGAAATCAGCGAAATGTTTTCATGATCCTGGCCCCTTTCCCCAATGACTATTACAAGAGGAAGGTGCAGTCAGGACAGAGGAATAAAAAACATATTATTTTGAATGTTTCAGTGCACTTCAACAAAAACACGAGCTTGTCCTTTGGAAGGGTCATGCTGGACTTTTCGTTAAATTGTCTAGTTTTTTCACAGTGCGTAATTTTTGGGCGCTCACTCAACTGCACTTGCTTTCTGTCAGACCTTTCTTCAATAGAGATGCAGAAGGGAGCGTGTTGCAATTTAGTTGAGAATCTGCAAGAGAAATGATTTCTTAAATCCTTCTTTGGAGTACTCAGTAGTATGGAGCATTTGTTAGTTCCGCCTCTATTCACATTTTGTCGCCAGTGCCTGGAGAAATCGTGGTCTGGCGTGCGTGCGTAACTCCAATATTTTCTTGTCATTCCTCCACTCATCCTGTTTCTTCCTTTTTTCTCGTTGTGACAAGCTTGATCATGTCATCCTTTAAATAAGATGTAATATAGGAAATGACAGGGAAGGCTGAGAGGGATCCGGGCAATTCGCCTTGTCATTTCTTTCGGTAAATATAATTTTTTTCGGGAGGGAAAGCTCAATTTTCCGGGAATGTGGAGACGATACAAAAAAGAGATATACAAGTGCATATGAGCATGTCAAAAGAGGGAGGATGAAGGAGTTGTCATCGTCCCTGTCAGCCAAGGATACCTATCCCTTCTGTCAGACTGCACAACAGTAAGACATGCTCGGCTCCTAATCGCATTTTTTCTGTTTCGAGTGCTTCCCGCTAATATTTTTTTCTCCTTTTCCGCTTCCCCAGTCTCGAGTACATTTGCATAGGAAAAGCTTCGCTTCGCGGGGATATATGCTATTGGGCGGGAAATCCGAATAAACAATAGGAAACAGGAAGGAACTTGATCGTAATAATAAGGACGTTTTCTTGTCTTGTTTACTCAAACTGACTTTGCCTTGTCCTGTATTCTCCCTTTGTTTTCCCTGTAATTTTCAAGAATAAATTCACAATAAGGATGGAAAAACAAATATGCAAATTACATTAGTGCAATTGTGTTCCGAGAAAGAAAAACAAGAGAGCTAACCATTTCAAATCAAGACTCGTCATTTGTGAACGGCCCTAACCCAACAAAACAAGAAAAAATTCCCAGGAAAAAGGAGCAAAATTGTCCTCTTGATCGTCCCTCTTGCAATATTATATTACGGTTGAACATGGTGCTTGGCTGTCGTTTGTCGATGACACACTTATCTCTATACATTCTTTTGTCTTCAAAGAACAGAATCTTTTCGACAAGTTAAAAGTGACAAGGAAAACAAACATGGTAGTAGTAAGTAACCTAACCTTTTTTCAGAGTTGAGAAGAAGAAGAAGGCGAAGAAAAATGCATTTCTTGCCGATCTGCTTTTTTTCAGCTCCACACAAGCGACAAAGACACGGACGAACGCGATAGAACCAATGCACACGTGCACACACATGAGTGCATATTTTCCCTTCCCCGGGATTATCCATCCCGGCAACAAAAATCGTGGTGCATGCCTTTCTGATTTTTTTCTCCCTGGTGAAAGCAGGTAGTGTTTTAAAACCTGCACATGTGTGAACTTAACTTCACACGTTTTTTTGGAGAGTGTTTTATTTCCTGGATCACGTCAGGATTGATTATTTTTTTGGAGTGTTGGGAGTATTTTTCGGAGAAAGTGAGTGCAGATGCATTATGGATAATGTTGGAAAGTTGTGATGCAGTGCTGCACTTGGGGGAATATTTCTTCCATTTGCTGGTCACTCTTTCTCAAGCTATCAGCTCCGTCTTGTAAATACGTCATGTTTATTGTAGCCGTTCGCCATTCACAGAAAACTGCTGTTGTTGAAGGCAGTCGAGTGTGTATTCCTTTTTATTTTGTGTGAGGACAACATAAAGAATCAGAATGGATATTAAAGTGAAGTTAAGATAAGACCTTTTCCTCAATTTCTTGCTGCGGTGCATGCATTTCCTCCAAATAAATATGTAGCGTTTGCCAAGAGCAAGAATATTACATTTGTTGCGAGTGGAGGGAGTAATGTGAAAGAAGGAGAAGAAAAATGATGTTTTAATACAAAAGAAGTTCCGTGTGAAGGGAAGATGTTGCGAGGGAGGGAAAATGTGTGTTGGACATGTTCAAGTAATAGAATGCAAACTGGAAAAATATTACACTTTTTTCTGATAAAATATATCACCTTTTTTTGGGATGAAGCTGAAGGAGCATATGCCAAAAACTTTTTAGTAGCTGGTTATTTACGTTTTGCGGGAGGCTGCTGCTTCCATTTTTTCCTGTTCCGCTCCCTCTGCTACATTACATTGAGTTAATAAATTTGAATAAATACATGCGTAAATAACAAGGAGAAAATGAATACCGTCTTGCATACATAACTCAGGTCAGACACACAAAACAAGCATGGGGCATGTCGTACATGAGTTGTGTTGTGTGTGCTCACATCCGCTCCGTGTTTATATGGAACGTACGTGCTCACGGGAGAAAGTTGCTCTCCCAAATATTATTATTGTCATGTAGATAGTACATACTTTACACAGGGTGTGTGCTCCCTGCAAATTATTATGTGCTCGTGTGTCACATTATTTATTTCACTCTTTCCTACTTTAATGGAATCACAATGGAAATGACAAAGGTGGCAAAAAAATTAGAGAAGTTACAGAAAAATTATTTCAAATTCAAACAATATCCTCCAAGCTCCATCCAAAAGCTGAAGACAATTCTTGAGGAATGAACGACTCTCGAGAGAATAAAAAAAAGTTCAGGTCATCCTTCCTCCTTTCACCATTATTTTCCGACAATAACCATCCCCGTTATTGCATTTGCACTCACCGTGCTTCAAAAAATACCCGCTAAATTTCAACTTCATTGTTTCAACTTTAAAAGCGTATTTTGGCCAAAAAAAAGACAAGAGAACAAGAAAAAAGGGGAAGCATTATGATTCCCATTCTCCTCATGCTCACTCTTCCCTGCTTTTACTGTTATGATTATTGCTTTTATATATTTTTCATTCCCATTTTCCCATTCCTATCCTTTTACAACAGCAAAATGGACACATATCTATGTGTACCCAAACGTTTTGCTGGGTTGAGTGGCCCACACCATCAGACTTTTTTATTTGTGTCTTGGTATTTTTTGTTTCACTTTTTTGGGGGCTTGATAAAGAACGAAAGCGGTGCTCCAATAAATGTACACATCTTGACGATTTAAAAAGGAAGAGAGATGGTGGAAACATGGTCGAATCTTTATTATGAGTCCAAATTGCTTGAATGTTATTGATATGATGAATACGGATAGCATTCCCCTGATATGGTCATACGATGGAAATAGAACGCTTCATGATAATGAAAGCACTTGGCATATTTTCCAAAAAAAAGTATAGTGCCACCTTTTGGTAAAAAGCAGTGCGCCTGGTGTACACTTTTTCTTTTGCTCCTCACGTCTGGGAAAGCCATGCGGAAATGGTCATCCACTATAAACCTGCACTTCTTTTCCCATTTTTTCTCTCCCTCAAAAGCTCTCCGTGTGTGTATGAAGTATACTGTACGAGTATAAAAGTCATAATCATCATCATCGCAGCAGTCGTCAGACATGCTCGTAAGAGCAATAACAATAATAATTTCAACACATTTTTCCCAGTCAACAGAAACATATATTTCTAAGCAACATACTTATATGAGTGTGGATATTTGGAGGAAAAAAGTCACGGGCAGGTCGGTGAGTCCATTTGCGAGGAGAAGAGAATGCTGAAAAATACTTGATATTTCTCACCATTTTCTGGGCACGGACCATTCCATCTAGCTCAAAATGATTGGGTGTGTTCCAGTTTGGACAACAAAACTTTGGAAGACGTGCCTTCCCGATTTTAGAGGAAAAAATATACTCATGGATTGTGTGTTGTTGAAGCATTTATAAATCTTAACTTGTCCTTCACACAACGACTATCGGGCAAGAACCGGAAGTAATCTCCGAATTCTCAACTTTTGTGCAAGTTTTGGAGTCGTGTACTAGCTAAATTGGCTGTGACTGTGACGAAACCAGCCACATACATACATAGAAAAGAGTTGTCACATCTTTAAAACTATCCTTATCTGCAGCTATACAGATACCATAACTGTATCCCACTGGCCAGAAGCGTCACCCTAATACATAATTAATCTCCAATTTATCTTGCTAATCTAATCTCCTTTAGTGAAGCAAATGTTTCCTTGTGCCTGACACGATTTGTTCCCAAAAATGAAATAAACGACTCAATGGCTAGCATTTGGTCACCATTTACAATAAATCTTTTCTTGTTTGTCTTCAAATAGGATTAGACTGATTTACTTCCCTCCATTTTTCCTCTTGTCCCAACAACAAACCTTTTCTTCCCTTCACCTCTTTTTTGTGCATCTTGCTTTTTCGTCCAGATTTTTGTTTGCCTTTAAAAAGCAACAAAACAAAGCCGAAACAATTCCGTTGATACTCGGTTCTGCTGAACATTGATTAGAGTCATCATTATCATTTTTTACTGTCCGAAATGTCCACACATGGACGACAAAGCATATTTATTATTATGAATGAACATAGTATAGGTACATTACATATAATATATAATATAATTTCACGCTCGGTGAATCCCGCTGCACCATCAACCATGTGAACATTACTGTTTGATGCTGGACACCGTCCAGCAGAAGATGATGAAACGCTGAACGTGTGCAGTATACTATATTTTATATTTTTGTGTGCTGTGACATGATATGGAGGTGGTGATGGGGACTGTGACCATTTTTATGTGTGATCCTGTCGTCTCTGCAGAGATGATGGTCAGTTGAGCCGACTCGTTATTTACAACTCATTGATCATTTACACTATGATTATTACTTGATCGCTGGCATCAAACTGGACAAAAGGTTCAACAATGTTTCTCGCTCATAAAATGCTTGTCTCATGTTTTGTCTGGTTTGTCGTGGGCATACCAAAATTTGGTCGCGGAAAAGGCACGATACTAGATACTAAACTTTTATTCCTGCTTTTATCCCCGCAACGCGGGAGACTGGACAAGTGTATGAATGAGTGAGTGACTGGAGCAAATGGACAGAGGTATTTTCTCTGGATATGTGTATGATTACGGATGTCTCTTTTTTACAAGAAAGAAGGATTTATTGCCCATGCATGGCTTAGCTTCCTTTTTTTCTCGGATTGTTTGCTACTCCGAAATACAAAATATGGGGAAAACGATGTGAAAGGAGTGTGCACAAAAAACAAAAAAGTGTTCACCTACATATTTACGTGCACATACTATTATTGGATGCTGGAAGAAAGTTTTTTTTTCAGACATGAATATATTGGTAGTATAGACATAAGAAGGGAAGAAAGTTGGCCAGGGACGACCTTCTGAAAGAGTAGTGTGGTTTTTTTGTAGAAAACGGCAAGCACGTCCTCACAGAACATAGCTATCTCAAGCATGCATTTTAGACTCCTTTCTTGTATGTGAGGGTGGGTGAGTAAAAAAGCAATAACTTATATGCTAACTGACACACGTCATCCATTCCCAAAAATTTTTATTCTGACGAGAAATGTGTCGTTGAGTGCGTGCGTGTGATTTTTATTGGTTCAGTTAGGAAATTCGGGAAAGCGAGATGAAAAAAATAGTGGACAGTTTTATTATTTCCTTTTGGAGTTTCTACAACCAGTCTTGAATATTTCTTTTAATGCAGGTTGGCAGACAGAATATTTTCTGTTTGCGGCCACACATATCTCACATACAACTTACTAGTAAGCTTTCTAGTTAGAAAACCTGGAAATGAAGAAGGAGGACAGAAAAAAGTTTGCATTTTTTCTTTTATTCGACCCACTCGCTGGAGATGACATAAGGGACACCACAGTAGTCTTGTTGACTCCTCCAAACTTATGTCATATATTTTTTTGTGCTTCGATAGCTGCCAACTCGCAATAGTCGCAATAGACACTTTTTTGGTTTATTTCAGTGCACAAGAAAAGCCCTCGGATGATTCGAGGTGCGGTTTCGGATGTATTTCCTTTAGTTGGGATTATGACTAATCTAGAATTGTTGGAAAAGTGAGCAGAAATATTTCATTGATTCATTGCTGAACTTGAAGTGAAGCTTTAATGCGTGACCATGCAGGAGGGATTTAGCAGGAACTCTTGTATTTCCAAGCCGAGATAACCAGACAGTGTCCCAATGATTTACGGAGACTAACCAGACTCACAATTTTTCGGAGTCTGTTTCTCTCCATTTCCACACACAGGATCGATTATTTATATAAATAAATGTCGACCATATGCCAGACCAGACCCAAATGGTAATCATAAAAATGATGGTGATAATAATAATGGCAGTGATGACTTTTTTATAATGTTTGTTTTTTTTTGTTGTACATAGAAGAAACTATAATACATTTGTTTAGGCTTTGCCATTTGCGCCTTGTGGTAATGGTTGCTCAAGTCAACGTTTCACAAAAATTCTTAGCGTAGATGTTCAAGTTAAAACGCAAGCTTAATTTTCCCATCTCGCCACAAACAAATTATTTCCCCTTTGTTTAATGCTTATCGCTTGGTGTTGTGCTGTGGTACGCTGCTGCCTTTTCTATACTCTTCACAATTATTGTTCAAGTGTAAGTCAACGGTGTTTGGGTTTTTCCTAGAAGGAACAGGAGCATAGGCGACGTCGCAAAAGTAAGGCTCAATTCTACCACATGATTCAGGAAATTCGAAGGTAACTTATTCACTTCCCATCATTTCATTCAATATTCTGTAATTTAAAGCTAGTTTTAAAACGGCGTGGCCACTAATAGAAAAAGTACGGTATGAGACGGAAAAAACCTGGGGGAACATGGTAGTAGTAAATCAACATTATCCCGTCGAGATTCTCCGGTGGTTCTGAAATGAAAGGGAGAATCCAAATATAAAGTTATAAACAGCAGGAAAGAAAAAAATGGAGCTTAGAAAAAAAATCAAAGGGAGCACGCGGCGCAGGGATTTCTGCAAGGGTGTTATTTACACGCAATAAAAATTGTGTTGTGAATAAAAAAGGAGTTGAGTGAACTGAGAGTAGATAGAGTGGTGAACGGGTAATTGAATTTGTTCCCGTAATGATGATGTTAGTTGATGGTAATGATAATAATTCTGTTCTGTCCTGTTTGAGAATTAATGGAGGAGAGAAAGGGACTGTTGTGAGTGTGAGCATTTCCGTTGTGTACTCCTCAGGAAGGGAGAGAAGAAAGGACAATTGATTTAAACCATGTTACAGCGCTTTTTCTTGTTCTGCTTTTTATATTCCCAGGGTCCAGATGGCAGAGCGCCAACTGAGCAGCCAGCACTCTGATTCTCTTGATGAGTCCGCCGGCTCGCACTCGACAATCTACTCAATCCAAACGAGAATGGAGCACCGTGGTGGCGGAGGTGCTGGCAGTTCCATCCTCGTCGACCGAAGTGCCCCAAAACTTGTGCGTGTTTTGGGTGAAGGACATCCTGCACCAGCACATCTCCCACCACAACATCACCATCCTCCTGCTCATCACTCACAGTCAGCCCCACCTCTTCATCACCATCACTCGGTTTCCGTTCCTCCGGATGATTATCCTCCTCCGCATCCTATCTCGCATCATGGATCCCAGAGATCCACCATTTTCGAGGAACAGGAGGACATTCTTATCGCGGAAGGGATTCACATTCGGAACACAAGCGGGAGCCGGGCAAGTGGCCACCTGAGCACAGGCGGTGGTGGGGTGGATGATCCCTTTTGCGCGACATCTTCCGCCATCGGAACGAGCACGGCGTTTGTCGACAATGTGTACATGACCACAAGGAGTCAGCAGCAGCAGCAGCAGCAGAAAAAGATCAAATTCAAGAGAGGTCTCATCGATCCCGGAATTCAGTCGGGGTTAACAGGCTCCACTACCAAGTTGCCTGTGACCCCAGTTCATGGGATCTTCCGGTCGCAGCCGGGGTCGCCACCCGAAGAGGAAATACATCCTTGCTCATCCTCATCCTTATCGAGGCGACTGAATGTGCCCGGGACGAGTAAATATTTGGCCACAGAGCAGCAAAGGCATCTGTTCATTCCACCACATCATCACCGCCACGGGGCGTATGAGGAAGGTGACTACATGGATGAGACCGAGTTTGGCGAGGATATCGCGGAAGGGCCGGGTTGCAGCAGGGGAGCAGCTGGAGGAGCAGATGGAGAAGGATCTGATTCTTCCTCCTACGAATTGTATTCTCCACTGGACAGAGCGAATTTGAAGGAGCTCTCCAAATCCCAAGTGATTGCCATGTGGCGCACCAGTGAGATGGATCTGAGGAGGCAGCTTAGTCAGGCGTTGAAGGCGAGGGATGAGCTCGCTTCGAAAATGAAAAAGCCGGAACTTCACGACCCTCCTTGACTAAAGGTCGAGTTTGACTCGGTAAAAATTTGACCACGGAGGTTGTCTAGAGACTCACAATCAGTAGGACTAGTTCTAATTTTGTACATTCACAGTGCAATCCTCACACGATTTGGAAAGTAGGCGGAGAAGATTAATAATAATAATAACGCCAACTTTACAAATTTACTCACCGCCGATAATCTAGTGACATTATGTGAAAGCAGGTATCAATTCATAGTGAAGCTAAGAAACTCTAAGATAAAACGGGGTCAAGCAAAGTTTAAAAAAATTCTGTACCTTACTAATTAAGATCGAGTAATATTTATGGAAACACTTTATACTGAACACAGTAGAGTTCATAGTTAATTATACTTTAGAACAATTAATATCACCTCAGTATATAATATATGTATGTATATCAATGATATTTCCGAAATCCACAGTGCTGAAATTTTGTCAACGAATCTTTTTTTTGGAAACCCTCAAGAGAAATTGTTGGATGAGGCTTGTCACAATTTGTTTTTGGAAATACAGTAAGTTAGCATTAAAGTGTTTATTATTGTAAAGCTGTATTTACCCTACGTAAGTATAATAACTGCTGCAAGTAACTAGATAATACATACATACACAGAATACATCATTTTTAAAATGGAAACAGAAAGCTCAAAATGCCTTTAGATAACATTTAATCAATCAATCAATTGAAAGTGGAGGTTTGGTTAGAGCCTGACCATTTCCTGTATTCCACTCTGAAATAAGTATACTTAAAGCTAGTCAGTTTCTGTATCATTAGTTAATCGTATAAACAACATTGAGATGATGTTGAAAGCTTATCATGAATAAGTAGTGACAAAGTTGATGCTCCTTCCTTGTCAAATTGGTTGTGGTTAAGAAGATTAAGTTGATAAGGACATGCGGAGTTGGGTAGAAATTCGTTTTCAGCTATTTTCCGGCTGGAAAATATATCACTTTCGAAATAATTTGGAAGAAAGCAATAATATTACAGTAAAAGGTTTAGAGCCGACGTGAACCGAGCAGGCAGCACAGAGTATAGAACCCTCAGTTTTCCACTCGAGTAATTGTAAGAAATGTTTTAATGAGGCAGTGAAAAGGTTGTTGGCGTGCAGCAGCCAGCTTCACTCAAATATTGAATTGTTTTAGAAATGTTAGCAGTTGCTAGTTAAAAGTATAAAATCTGTTCAAAAGCGCACTGCTTCACGGATAGGATAGCTAAGGAAATTATACAAGCATTTTCAGTGAATTTGTTGAGATTCTTGTTAAGAGACAAAATTATCATTGAAGACTCTTCGGATTGTCAGAGCTGAAAGATGTATACTCTCGTCCATTTGTGATAATAATGAAAATAATGTATGTACAACTACAATTATTTCTTACTGTTAAGGCCGGACAAAAAAAAGCATTTTAAATGGTGCTGCTGCCATCCGTTGAGAACAATGATTTCACCAAAACACCAACTCATGCATGTCGTGCTCTGTGGACACACAGCAAGTCTTTTTCATTACATGTGCTAGCGAACATTATTAAAGTACGGGAATTCACGGCAATCGTAAATTGTCAATTACATTGTAGAACGTACCTCATTTTCTCCTAAAATGTCACCTGCCGCAATAGCTTAGTCTAGTCTGCAAAAACTATTATTTTAGTGAGCAAAGGTAGCTATTAAAGATAAGCTTTGATTCTCTCTTCCATTCACACACCACGACCGAAACCAGTAATTTATTTCGGTAGCAACTTGCGCGGAGCTCAATAAAAAGAAGATCCATAATTATATGCATTATGTCTTCTTAATCCCATTGGCATTCCTTTTTGAAAAGGAGGGCCACCAAAGAATTGTTGTCTCTCGACTCTCTACAAAGAGGAAAGAATGAAATTATATTTATCAATTTATTTGTTAACTGTACTTTTTAGCAGGTACCGTAATTTGTTCGAACTGTGTACATACATAAACGTCTTCATTGATTGAAAACAAGAGCACTGGTGTATAATGCATAGGTACATACACATAATGTACCGCAGTATCTTTGATAAGGCAGGCTTTCAGTCAGGTAAGTCTATAAACCACCACAGCGGCATATGTAATGCAATACAATTTTCATACTCATACATAGAGTACCAGCATTTGTTCACCACAATCTAAGCTTCTTTTGAATATTATTCTACTTAATTAAGAAATAAATTGCATTTTGGGAGAATGCATGACAGGTAACCAACCAAGTTTAGTACACGATCTCCTGCAAAGGCAAAATAACAAAATACTAGCAATTACCGAAATCACTTTACTTTTACGTTTGTACAGTTCACAAGAATTTAAATGCATACTATTATGCTGTCTAAAAAGTAAATTCTTACTTTATGAATTATGGACACACATGAAATCTCTATATTATTGTACACATCCTCCTCAGAGGAAAAAAGATAAAGAAGGAAGAATAAAAAAGATTGTCATGAAAAGAAAAGAAAAGAAAAGAAGAAATGGGTTATCGTGTGCGAATCTCCGTACTCGATTGTTTCTCTATTCCCTACTACCTACATACATACATCCATGTCATATCGTATCATATCGTATCGTTGTGAAATTTCGAGTTTGGATTTTTACCAAGATAAATGATGTATTAAAGTAAGTAGAGTTTTCCGGAACTTTCTAAAAAATGGATCATGCAACTGACTGTTCACCGTTCACCCAACACGACAGGATTTTAGTGGCTTCCTGTGCAGCACGTTTTCAAAATAAAAAAATGGTACAAAATACACTAATTGAAAATAATATTTTGTACGTGTTGTCCCCGGGAAACTTATTCCATTTTCTCACCATTATCCTCAAATCGAAATCAATGCTCCGCTTTAATACTTCTTTCGTGACGAGTTGACGAGTAAAAAGGAACGGGATCGCCTGAACAGTAACAGCTATAAAATTGTGGCTTCAATGGCGAAAATTGGAAATTAATACTGTTTCAAAAAATTAAAGAAGATAAAATCTCGCAGATGGGCTCAGTCGATTTCTCAGAACATCAAATACACAAGGATCATTTTTCCACCAAAAAGTGATTTGCTTTTCAAATTGGCTAACCAATTTACCAATTTGTATTGTACCACCACTACAGTAAACAGTAAACCCTGGTCCTCCTCTAATCTCCTCTAAAAAATGAGCTCTCCTCACATTTTGAAATGTCACTGAAAAAGTTAGCTAACCAACCAGTGGATGTGATACACCGATACTTTGGAGATAAAGATAATAGATAATATATATTTTCTGATGTTGTCATCCTGTGCTTCATTTTTTTACTGTGACCACATAAAAAGAGTTGCATCCACGCAGCAGGATGACTTTGCTAATTTCTTTTTCCATATACGTTACATTTACACATTCTCTCTACAAAAAATATGCAAACATGATTAATGCAAAAAAAAAAACAGTCCACAAGGAGAATAAAGAGTCCCGTTTTGCGTCTTTGTTTCGTTTTGCTGCTGCAGCCACTGCTTTTTACCCATATCCTTTCTTGCACAAAATGTGGGTTAGTCCGACAAGAAAGGAAGGCATGAGAAAAATGCAGTAGATCACAGAAGAGACAAGAAAAGAGCCACACAATAACAAAAAAACAGAGAGAGCATAATATAGTACTTGGCTTACATTTTTTTTGCATATTATTATTACCCACATTGATGATGACACGGTACACGGGCATTTTCTCTTTAAGTAGTCAAACAAATAACAGTCTACAGCCAATTAGTCACCATTCATTGGTTGCGTTACCATACACATTTTTTGTAGAAAGCTTTACCCATATCATCACCACCGCCATACCACCATTACCCGCATTCGACCGTCTTTCTGGTAAAAAAAAGGCGAAATAAAGTATCATTATTACCATCATTCATCACGCACGTCATGCACGACACTCACGAAGAGTCAAGGGAAGAATTATAGTTATTTTTATGACGGCTAGAATGATTCTGCTTTGCTGAACAACATGATGATCAACCAAAAGTGTAATAAACTGACTCTGGCTTGAAAACATACATAGAAGCTGATCATAATGATCATTATCATCGTCATGATAATCCCTTTGAGGTTGGTTAGGTACAGTTGTCTTCAGCACTTCTTTCTTACTCAAAAAATGTATCTTCCTCGGTGTGAAATGGAGAACCGCAAGGGTAAATGCACAAATATATATCATACCTATTTTAGTTTCTTTTGGTTTATACTAAAGCAGGACAATAATTTTTTAGCTCAACTTTTTTGCAAACGTTTCGCCAGTGAACCTTAAAATAACCAGAAGATGATGATGACAAAGGAAGGTTCAAAAAATGGAGACGAAGAAGAGGAGAAGAGGTTTTCAATTTTTTATGGCTTCGTAAAAATGTGGCAAGGATGCATGATGATAAAAAATAGACAACTTGAACTTATCATAGTACTGCACACATAGCATTGCAGGGAAGGGAAGTAGGTACTATTTAGTTATAAAAGAAGAAAGGTTCACTTTGATAACGCAACAATGATATGATAAACCTACTCTTTGATATTTGAGACCGGACGGACGCTGCTGTGTTTCTACTAATGCTGTTACATTCATTTATTGTGCTGCACACATTGTTTTTTATGACATGCAACACTCAACCTGCATATAAATGCAGGGAGCTATGTCACGTGAAGTCTCAGAGTGCCTTGCGAAGTGGCTCGTGATGGAGGTGGTGCACCACTGCTGAAAACAAGGGCAGAATGTGGTGGTGGAGGTGGCGCGTGCACACTGGTGGTGGAGGTGGTGGCGGAGGATAAAAGTTGAAAAAAGAAGAAATTAAAAGGAAATGTGAGATAAGTCTGCAGTCATGTTTTTCGCTGATTAATATTTTTTCCTGAGAAGAATTTATTCATGGATTGACATTGACGAGGCTGCTGGCATTAATTAAAAAAATAATCGTTTCATTTAAAAAGAAAAATTGTATTTGTACGCACAAAACTAGAGTGTTTTCAGTAGAAGAGTATCAGATGAGAACATGACGGGAGGAAATGGAAAGAATGTTGTGCTTCGGTTGATTATCGTTACGTGTCTCATTGAGAGTATTGTTGCTGCGGGCATTAGCCCGAGTAACAAAAATGGCTTAACACAGAAGAAAGAAAAGGTGGAGTATATCAGATTGCCCTTGTGGATTCTTGAGGAATCAGCCGAAACACCTTTGCCTTCAAGATTGCCACCGATAACCTCTGCCCCAGTGACTTCAAGCACGGCGTGGACATCTCCGCCAGTGCAGTTTGTTAACGGAAGTCGCAGAGTGGTGCTCCACGCTCAGCGCCATGTTGCAGGAGGTGAGTCAAGGTCGGTGCCGGGTTGGGCGACATTGCCGTCTCAGTCTCCTGCCAACAGTTCCAAAACCAATGTGGTCAACGATCTTGTGAGCAATGTGACCTCCATCTTTGACTATGACCTTGACGAAGAAGAATTAGAAGAAGAGGATGTGGAAGACGACGCCGATCTAAACAGCGCTGAAGATGATGATGATATCATGGAAGATGTGGAGGTGGAAGCTGAAGGGAAAATTGGGAAGGAGGAGGATCTTTTAAGTGAGGAGGAGGACGAAGATGAGGACAACGTTGACTCAGATGAGTTTAATGAATTGGACCTGATGGACTTGGTGCAGGACTTGGAGCGCCAGGCGGATGCTGAAGAGAAAATT
>JAHZNF010002228.1:0-13117 GCA_027744215.1 Troglopedetes dispersus
CAATTCTAACGCGCTCTGCCACTGGAGGGAAATCTGCAAATCTATCGTGTGATTCTCTATCAAACTCCAAATCTACGCACCACAAAAAATCCGATTGGACCATCGTCTGGAACTAGCATAGGATTAATATTTTCATATTCGACTTGAGATAGCAAACGAAACCCAGAAACTGGCAAACTGAATTGCATGCAATAACTATACATGGCACTGTAATCCAGCTGAATTAAAGACATTTCAGGTTTTGAAGCATCATAGTCGGGTCTGTCAGCGTAGTTGCAATAATTTAGCCGATCGGAGAAGGACACCAATCCACCGCGCAAGCCCTCACGGCACAGAGTGTATACTGTGGCGTCAGTTATCCTTTCAAGACGTTGTTGTGATACACCTAATGCTAATCTATAAGCCATGGCTGGTGTCGAAAGGAAACATGTTGGTTCAACATTGAAGGACAACAAGCAGTTATTCCTATGAGCCATATAACAGTCCATTCCGAGAACACAATCCCATAGACAGTACGTAGAAAGATATTGTGATAACGAGGTGCAGGAGAACAAATTAAAAACATATTGAGCATGGCTAAAATTTTCGTCAGTAATGTCTTCACCGGTAAGGGAATTGTGAAATGCCTCTTTTGGTGGTAGACTGGTTCTTTCCTCACAAAGATTTTCCCAATTGATAAAATCATAACAAAAAAATTGCTTTTGTAATAGATTATCCAAGTGCTCACGATAATTTGAGAATACCTGAGCTGTTATTTTAAATTTATCCAGCCCACTTTTACGTAAGATTTGTACAAGCTGGCTCAAACTGAATGGTAAGTGACGATAACTGTCAAGATATTGAACCTTGTTGTATGAAATTGAAAGGAAACTATTTGCGTTTTTTGCAATACATTTTAGGTTCCGGGTCGGATTAGAAATGAAACCACTCAATAGAGGTAGGCTATCAAAGCACTGAAAGTTGTGACTCAGAATGGGTAGCTTTGTTTGTGCTCTCAATTTTGTATTACATGTTGCATGCGTTTTGCCATATATATGACCAGGGCCAATTACTTCGTTGTTTTTCCCTCGCATATTTACCGCGGAATGGTTGTGATGTAAATGAACATCTTCTCCAAGTGGTTGGTCACAAATATAACAGTTTGGAGATTGCGACCGCTGCAAACCTTCCATTGTGGTAATCACTTGTTCCTTAAAGACTTGAGCTAGAGGAAGGTATCGCTCTGCTACTCGATCCATTTGTCTAACAAACAGAGACATGCAATCTCTACCTACATATTCGCCCCATTCCAGAAGGCCAGAGTCGCTAGTAACTACACAATATGCAAATGAGCACGGCTGCAAGATTTTGTCTGCCCCACGTACATTGGTGTCACTGGACAGAATACATTCTACGTCAAAGTAAGCAAGTACACTTTTTGGTAAGCTATATTCCCAAAGATGAACTTCATCAACTGTCCCAGGAGGTGAAAACTTTAAAGTTCTATGTTCACCATTCTCACAAAGTGTAGAATGAGCATTTCGCCTATCCACAGATGTGAACCCATTTAAGCAAAAATAACAGTAAAATTTTCGCCGTTCACCACTTTTTCCCATCAAAAGTGAAAAGTCATGAATATATATGAAGTGCGCTTTCCCAACCATATCGTTGTGGTATAAAAGTACATTTGTGTGATATTGTTTTTGTTGACTTGACAGGTACAAAGGAAAAATGTGACCTTGGTCAAAACCAAATGCATGAATGCTAAATTGGTTATTATCATTCTCGAACAATCTAATATCTCTAATTGTAGCCTCAGCTGGCATCCGTCGGAGATTTATAATCTCATGATTTTCATTTCTACGCTGAATATCATCATACGTTGATAATCGTTCAACTTGATGACGAATTGTAAGACCAAGATATCCAGCATATATACAATATTTTAGACAATATTCTGTAACGGGTACATTGGAGATGCCACGTTTTCCTGAAAGTGCTGGTGTTAGTGGAATATGAGCTCCACCACGTAACGGAACATAGTGCGCAGTGTTTACCTCAAGTCTAAGTATTTTTAAAATTGTCCAGCTACTTCCCATATTTACAAAATTGTTTATTTGACTGATGATTTCATTGAAGCAAGCTACTTGCAATACTTTGATTGAATGTGGGTTGAGCAAAATGTAAAATCCACTGTTAAAATACTTTACCTCCTGCCGTGAACTGAAAATCTCATACATCAAAATCCGTAAGCAGATTTGATACTTCAAACCTCGCTGTCTTTGCAACATTTCTGTTAATAAGATTTCAATGTTATTTTCATACAATCTATGAATTGTCTCAACAGTGGTCACTTCTTGCGAAATGATAATATAAAATCGTTGGAGGGTGCCCCCAAATGCAATTTGATTTGAATCCTGCTGCCACGGGTCTATACTATGTGTCTCCGCCCCTCCCTGCTGGGGTCTACACTGGTGATATTCTAAATTACATGCTTCATAACATCCTGCGCATGTATGGCTATCAATTTGGTGTCTCTGAAAACTTCGTCTTTGAAAGAAAACACGACCACAAAATGGGCAAGGTAACGGTGCAAAGCGCTGCAGGAAAATTAGTTTATTAGAACAATATCAATTACGCAAAATCTAGTATTTTATTTAAACTTACTCTACTACCGCGTCCACTCATTCTTTGAAAAGAGTAAATAAATTGCAGATGCGTCAAGAGAGATGTTGAAAATTAAATGAATGAAAGGTTCTACCTTTGTAGTTTCTCGGATAGCTTGATAAAATAATAAAAATACATTCACAAGTCATTAGAAATCAAACCAATTTACTGTCTAAGGTGTTGAAAAAATTTTATTTGAAAAAGGTGCTGTTTCGAAAGACAATAGCTTTACGAACAGACATGCCATGAGTTTTTTTGTTCACGATTTTTTAAAGAACAAATCTCGTTGGGAAAACATACATTATTTTTACTTTTTTGCAAGTGTGTGAGCAATGTAGTAGTTCACATGAATTTAATTTTTTTGCCTCTCTCAGATATTGTTGGACACATTTTCTCCTCGTCGTTCCAAAAAATTGATGTGCACACATGATATTGTTTCCCTTTTTTTTAAAAAAAGCACATTTTCTTCTCTCCTTTTCTCACAAGATGAATTTAATGTGTACATTAGAAAGAAGCAAAGTAACTATTTTCATCTTTACCTATTGATGATATCTATTCACATAAAATGATGGTAGATTTAATTGTAGGATTATGTTCTCATTTGCTTATAAAGTACTAACATTGCTGCAGTCTACCTTTCTTATGACTGGAATGTGTGGTTTCTATTTTTTTTCTTTTGCAGCAAAAAAAATGAGCAAGCAGCAAAAAAAAACTCCATGCTTTCCTTTTTCACTCTTCCCAGCTAGTTTTTTAAGCTTTACATTTCACAAAAATGATAACACATACAATTGTATGTGACTGTTCTCCTTTCCTTATGAAGTGCTAACATTGCAGCAACCTACGTTCCTTATGAATGGAATGTGTGGTTTCTATTTTTTCTTTTGCAGCAAAAAAACAGCAAACTGTAAAAAATTTCCTCGCATTCTATTTTTTCTCTCCTACTCTTTTAGGTTTTTGCACACACATTTTCTGTGTGAACACTAGTATTTCACATAAATTTTATTTTTTCCTCTCTCCAATATTATGTCCACAACTCATATCATCATCATTTTCAGAAAGCATGCACAAATGATCTTTTCTTTCTAAAAACTCGAATAATTTCTAACATATATTTTGACTAATTTTATTTTTCCTCCTCTCTCAGATATTGTGTGCACACATGTTTAACTATTTTATTTTGTNAAAAAAAATGTGCACACATGATGAGCTGATTTTTTGTTTAAAAATGTAGTGAACATTTTTTCTTTCTTTCTCTCTCTGATATTGTGTGCACACAAATTTTGTCATCATCATTCTAAAAAAATGTGCACAAATGATGAGCTGATTTTTTATTTAAAAAATATAGTGAACATTTTTTCTTTCTTTCTCTCTCTGATATTGTGTGCACACAAATTTTGTCATCATCGTTCAAAAAAAAATGTGCACAAATGATGAGCTGCGGTTTGGTTAAAAATGTAGTGAACATTTTTTTCTTTCTCTCTCTCTAATATTGTGTGCACACAAATTTTGTCATCATCGTTCAAAAAAAATGTGCACACATGATGAGCTGATTTTTTCTGGTTAAAAATGTAGTGAACATTTTTTTCTTTCTCTCTCTGATATTGTGTGCACACAAATTTTGTCGTCATCATTCTAAAAAAAAGTCCGCACAAATGATCTTTTCTTGAAAAAAGTGTAGTTTGTACATTTTATTCTTTTTCTCTCACAAGCGGAGATTGCACACATTTTCCTCGAATGAATTTCATATACACTTAACTGCGGTTTGGTTAAAAATGTAGTGAACATTTCTTTCTCTCTCTCTGATATTGTGTGCACACAAATTTTGTCATCATCGTTCAAAACAAAATGTGCAAACATGATGAGCTGCGGTTTGGTTAAAAATGTAGTGAACATTTCTTTCTTTCTCTGTCTGATATTGTGTGCGCACAAATTTTGTCATCATCGTTCAAAAAAAAAGTCCGCACAAATGATCTTTTCTTGAAAAAGTGTAGTTTGTACATTTTATTCTTTTTCTCTCACAAGCGGAGATTGCACACATTTTCCTCGAATGAATTTCATATACACTTATTAAAAAGAAGCAAACCATCTTAGCTATTTTCCCTTTTTACCTATTGTTAACATTTATTCACAATTCACAAAAAAATGATGACTACATTGTATGCAAGTGTTCTCATTTGTTTATGATGCACTAACGTTGCTACAACCTACATTTCTTATGACTGAAATACATGGTTTGCACATTTTTTTATGAAGTAAAAAAAACAGCAAAAAAAAGTTGATGCATTCCATTTTTCTCTCGTTCAAACCATCTTAGCTATTTTCCCTTTTTACCTATTGTTAACATTTATTCACAATTCACAAAAAAATGATGCTACATTGTATGCAAGTGTTCTCATTTGTTTATGATGCACTAACGTTGACATTTTTCTCTCGTTCTAGCTACTTTTTAAGTCTAAGTTAGCTACGTTCTGTACTTTTTTGTGTGTGATCACTGCACATGAATTTTATTTTTCTCTGAAATATTGTGCACACACACTAATCCAGTGTTGATTTCTCAAATTTAGTGTGCACGAATTGTCATCATCGTTGTAAAAAATCTTTTTTCCTTCTCCCACACATTTATTTATTCTTCCTCTCTCAGATTTTGTGTGCACACATTTTATTTCTTTTACTATTCCTGTGTGCACAAACGGGTGTAATTGAATTTCCTCAAATAATTTAATGTACACATTAAAAAGAAATAAACTAGCTATTTTCCCACTATATTTTTATGCTCCCCTCAAACGTAAAATGTGAACACTTTCTCAAGTTGATGTCCGACTCACCAACTTATCGCTTCCATCTTTTTACTCACGAAAGAAATGACCACGCATTTATTATTATTAGCATCAGCTTCCCACATGTAAAATGTGCCTACACATATTTGCCTATTTCACGTTTTCAATGCCCATGAAGCAAAAATGGAAATAAATGCGGACTAGAACATGATTGTTACCTTGGTTTGGTTATTTTTTCCTTTTCCAATTCCTTCCCTAACGTGAGATATAAGCACGAAAATGTTGATATTGTTTCACTGGACGCTCACTGAAAAAAAGATATAGGAACTTTCATATTTGTGTTTTTTTGTGAATGAATCACAAACGTGGAGTACTTTTACTGTAGTATAAAATAACACTAAGAAATAACTAAAAATGTCCCACTTTACGTACCTTCAAACTTTTCAAGGACTGTTTTTAGGATGTGGTCAATGTAGAAGTTTACGCTTATCGGATCATCATTCGAGATCGCGAAAGGATAAACACTACACTGTAAAAATATTGTTTCCTTACCAAACTTTTAGGAATAAAGGGCAAGCCAAAGGTTCAAAGAGAACTGATCCTTTTTTTCATCCACTGCCCACATCCAACCCAAGATTTTGGAAGTGATAAAATCCATTTGGAGAATTGCTTTCCGTTGCTAGATTTTTAGTTTGTTTAGTGCATCTCTTCCTTCTCAAACACAGATGTGTAATAATGGATTTAGCATGAAGCTAGTTTCATCATTAGAGAATCTGGTGTAAGTTGTGTATCAATCCGAAGTAGTGTTCATTCCAGCTTTGTCTTCGGAATATTCATCAACAAAAAAAAAGTCACTTGGTAATCTGAAAGAAAAGGTTGAACATCTCAAAAAACTCCAGCATGCCTGGTCTTTTGCGTAAGTACTGATCTAATATTTATCTTTTCAAAAGTTGTTCAAGTGATTATTTTTCCGTGAAATGTTTATTAAAATATTATACATAACACGAGAAAATACAAGAAATTTATTTTTTAATCAGTCCAACCCGAGAGGATTTCTGTGGGTCCGCAGTCTCCAGTCTTTCATCGGTTCAACCAAGACACACGTCTTTGTCCTGATGACTATCCGGACGCCCATGTCCACACTGGAGCACCTTTTGAAATGAAACTTTCTCCAATGTTTCTGGATTGTCTTCCTTTTCAACCTATGGAGGATGCTGAAAGGGAGTTTTCGGACCCCACGTGGAACAGAGACGAGAACTTGATGTCCAACTTGAGCGTGGCTGACAGGATCAGAGCAAAGCGACGTGTTTTGAGGAAGCATTTTCCTCCCGTGGTATGATACAATTATTATACAACACAAATTTTGTTTTCAGTTTGTTGTGAAGGCCGGAATGTTGATATCGAGAGTACACAATCTGGTTTTTCATATTATGGATCAGGAGGCATTCATCATGCAACCACAAATTCCTGACTGGGTATACAAGCCACTGGTCACACCAGTAGCAGGAGGCCCCACAGCACCACCGGAAAATGAGCTACCTCAAGTCATGGATGATGGAGAAATGCCAGAGNCAGTAGCAGGTGGCCCCACAGCACCACCGGAAAATGAGCTACCTCAAGTCATGGATGATGGAGAAATGCCAGAGAGATTGGTCAATTTTCCACCTTTGCAACCACCACCGCCACCACCATCCTTCCCTCCCGGTCTTGTCTACGTCAACAATGGTCCCTTGGTTAGAATGCCTTTGAGGGAAATGGGGAACATTGTGCAAAATCAAGCAAGTCCTGGACCAAGTATTGTGGAATCAGTGCTCCAGCCAGAGCCAGCTTCGCCGGCGCAAGTAGTTTCTACAAGCAAAGCAGAAAGTGAGCCACGGCCTGGAACATCCCAGGGAGCCCAGCAGCAAGCATGCAGATTTAAGCCACTGTTTGACGACTCTGTTAATGAAGTTACTGTTCCAGAGATAAGATTTGTCAATTATCCATCCCACATTGGTGAGTTGAAACATGCACTGGGTATTGTGACAAATTTTTTCTCCGAAAAAAATCTTGATTCTTTTCACGTCACTCATGATGCTCCGCTGAGTGATATTAAACCAGGAGACAAGCCTAATGGAGCAACTGTTCATCGTGAGTTTGCACGATTCCAGGAGAAAAATGGTATGTACAAGACTCGTACCACAAAAATTGGAAATTATACTTTCGGTAGCGCTCATTATACAATGGTGAACTTGTATAAACGAAATCATCATAATCTCGGTCACAACGTGGCATTTTCTCTTCGCGAGGTCCCATATATTTTACAAGGTATTGTGTACAATGCTTTACGAGGATTGGAGCAGGTAGCAATTGAGAGAAGGAAAGATGCATTTTCCGCAGCAAATGCTACAGAAGAGAGTAAAATGCTGGCTCATACTATTTACCTAGAGCGTCTCCACAGATTAAATATCCCCAAATAAAAAAGGTATTGTTATTATCTTGCAATGTGTAAAAATGTATTTGAGTAAGCTAAAAATATGATTTGTCCTGGTCTCCTCTCCTCCAGTATTACATAGTTACAAAAATATTGAACTTGAGACATTTCTATAATGTGTAAAATAATTTTAACTTTATATTTTGTCCTGCTCTCCTCGCCTCCAATATCTAGATAAAATATTGTACTGCAGTTGATGTAACAATTATTTTATAATTTGACCTGGCCAACTTTCCACCAAACTATACTGCAAAAGTAAAAGATAAGAAATGTGTGAAAATGTGTTATTTATTATTATGATGATTGAATAGGAAATAAAATTCATTTTCAGTCATAACGTTCATGTTACATACGATCATCATCATTTGCATCTCAGCATAAAATAACTTTAAAAAGTCATCATTACTCTGGGAAAACATTGTAGTTTCATTTTTTTACATGAATGATGGTCCTCTGAAGTTGTTACAATTTCCTATCATTAACATATTGTCTCAATTTGGTTGTGAACTTTTGCACACAAACTGGCACATGTGCACGTAGTCATTTCACTTTTTTATACCGTTTTTAACTTAAGCGCGATTTACATGAATGATGGTCCTCTGAAGTTGTTACAATTCCCTATCATTAACATTTTGTGTCAATTTGGTTGTGAACTTTTGCACACAAACTGGCACATGTGCACGTAGTCATTTCACTTTTTTATACCGTTTTTAACTTAAGCGCGTGCAACATTCACATGAACCACAATAATATTCACTCCTCCTAGATGAACATATTGGGTGTGGGTTATGGAAAATTGCTCAGCATCTGAATTCTAACTAGAGTGTCTAATAATAACGTCAAATGACTCGAGTTTTCTGCTTCATTTTCACACATACTTAATTTAGTAAACAAAGTATACTAAATTCAGTAGAAGTAATTAGTCATGGGATTTGTGGTGATAAGTAGCATGGAACGTGAAATTGACTCCTCTCTCTTGCTTCAAGGAGTAGTAAACAATATAAAATTACTGGTCGCTTACTCTGATCAGCATCTGCATCGCATCTTGTCTTAAAGAATAATCAGTAATGACTCGAGCTACCATTATTTCCCAAGATGTGTGCAACTTGCGGAGTATTTATAAATTACATTTACCAGTCAGACTTTGACTTTCGATTTATGATGACAAGAGTTTTTTTTTGTCGTTCATTATGAAATTAGTTTTTTTCCTTTATTTTCACATTGCACTTGCATTTGCTTGCAAGGAGCAATTGTGTTCTAAATGTGTGGAGGAACCGAAGTGTGCTTTTTTTGGAAACAAAAGTCATCAGTTTTGTGGTGCAAAAGAATCAAAAGTGAAAAATTTAATTTATAAAGCAGTGAGGAAGAGCCAGTGTGTGTTTTTTTTACCCACGTACACTGACAACAAAGACCAGTCTGACAGGGAAAAATACAAGTCAACCCAAAACTCATTGCTTAAAACTGGTGGTCAAGAGAGTGTGCGAGTTGAGTTATCACAACACAAAGGTAATAAATCTCCCAATCCGACCCTTCTTACTCATAAATTAGTGCTGACAGTTTTTAGGGGAATTCTCTCAATTTTCATTGACAGATGGAGAAGTGAACCTTCAGGCATTTCCTTCAACCCAGAAAGGGGAAAAAGACAATGGACAGGGCTGGATACTTTTTTCATACGATTCTCATGATTTCAGATGTGAGGTATTGGAGACCAATAATTATAAATTAGCATCGAGAATTTTTTGAAAAAACTCCAAATTCTCTTTTTTGTTTGCAGAAGCGAAACTTGAAAAAAAGGTTGGAGAACACCATGTGTACGAGTTATCGGTTGAGTCAACGCAGTGCTGGTTATGTCAACCTCACAACATTCGTACATTCGAATCCTGCTGTGAATCATAGTGTAGTGTGTGAGTGGTTGAAGCAAGAACGACGTTTTTGTCAACAACAAGATTTGAGAAGGGAAGTCATGCATCTCGTAGCTGGACAGGAGTGTGTCTATTTTAATCTCACTCTGTTGTTTATTTCAATGTTCTTCCTATTATAATAGGAGACGCAGCATATCTATATATGTTGTTGTAAATTGAAATATCTTTGCGTGTAAGCATCAATTTCATTGTAATGTACTATATAACACATTCTGTATGACACACGAGTATAAAAACGTTTCAGAAGGAAAGTTGCAAGTGGTTTGTGTGCTTGACCTTTTTTCCTACTCACTTTGTACAAAAGTCATAATGATGTTCCTTTTTTTTGTTCGCGTACCAACCTTATTTTGTCACGTCTGGCATTTTCTAAAAAAATGCGTTGAAATCTATATTGCTTCTTCTTTGCAAGCAAAAAAATAAGCAATACAGCTTTCAACTGGTTCGTACGCGAGTTTAAATGTTAAAACTATACCCTTCCTTTCTCATAAGAAGGAAATAGCCAATTGTTCAACATACATTGCAACAATTTTCATACAAAAGATGCTTCATGATCTTTTGTATGCAACAAAGTCTGGAGAAAGCACCTGGAAGTTGAAGAAAGACTCGGAAGTTGTCGGAAGCTTTCTCGGAGACTGTCGTTTAATTTCAATTCTTCACTACTTATGTTGGCTAGCTATAGGTTACACAATTCGTGAGAATGTACAATGAAAGCCAAGTCCTGTTCAGATGCTACAATGATATCCACAAGCGTCTCGTGATCCCCCTATTTATCATTCTTATCTCGGTTGGTGCATCCTGCTCACTCTCAACTCTGGTAGCGAATTCCAACCACTTGGATATCGGAATAGTTCTCGTTTTTGGGAACGGAGTTATTATAAGCTTTAATGTGGTCATGATCACCTTACGGCTCCCTATTAAGATTTACATGGAAGGTGAAAACTTGCTGGGATTGAATATAGCGTCAAGATTGGAGAGAGAATCGAGAGGAGGAAAGGACTTGAACTTGAAAGTGAGGAAGTACTGGAGATCTTTTCGAATTTTGAGGATTAATTTCTTCGAAACGAATTTCTTTGACAGAAACACTTCCCTGGTCATACTCAACTTTATTATGAATTTTGCCATTAATCTTATCCTTTTGCAGAGCAAGCCTAGCTAAAACGTTCAATCTGTAATATTTTTTTTATTAATATGAAACGTCATAGATAACTTTAATAATTATGTGCATGTATTAACATCAGTGTATTTACTAACTTAAGCAAACAATTTATACGTAAACATAATAAAAACCAACAGGACGGAGTGAATCATGGAAAATCTCTCGAATGAAGGCATTGCTCCATTTTGCTGTGCACATTTTCTTCCTCCATCCACCGGACTGAAGTTTTTATCACACCTGCACTTGCCAACCTCATTGATGATATCACTGCAGCTCACACTTCCATCAATAGTCGCTTTGCACTCTTCATCTGTTTTACATGGGCTGTCAATAACTTTTCTCTCCCAGCAGCTCCCATCCTTCTCAACAATATTGTCCGAACAGGAACATTTATTATCGAGACATTTGGCGAATTTGTTTATTCCGGTCTCGCACTGGATGCTCTCCTCGCATTCTTGAGCAGTTTTGTCTCGAATCTGTCAATAATGCAAAAGAATGCTTATCAATCATTAACCTCATCCGAAAATTTTATTTAGAAATATATGTAATTTATGTTGAATAAAAAAATCCTTACGCGTAAGCACTTAGTGGGATCCTTTAATGAAGCTACAAACTCATTTGATTTGCATTTGCACACTTCAGAAATACATTCTCCTGTTTCAGGACATTGCTCTGAGATCTCGCAACCATCTCCGATCCGTGACTTAGGCAAGCATGCGGTTTTTTCCTTATTTGGAACATAATCGGAGTTGCAGGAGCACTTGTTATCTTTGCACAACGAACTATGACCAAATTTTTTTGTGCACTGTTCATTAATGGAACATTCGCCATCTTCGAGCTTCTCAGGTAAAAGGTAGCACTTTTTCACTAAAAAAAGAAATCAGAAAAAATTGTAAGAATTTTTATATGAATTTTTTGGAGATATGAAATTAAGCGATATTTTTTCATCTTACTTTCGAGTGGGTCAGCAACATAATTAGGGATGCACTCACACTTTCTTCCTTCTTTGCTACAAACTAGCAATGACCCTAAGGATTTTGTACATTGGAGACTAGAAACACAAGGATCTCCAATCTTTTCAGCCACTCTCATGCAATAATCGCTTCCAGGTTCCGTAATTGCATTATTAGCACACCGACATGCGCCATCGACACATTCGCTAAAGGCCCCTGTGGTTTGATGTTGGGAAAATTAAATATTCTTTTCTTCGAAAATATACTACTGTGTTAAGTAAAGTGGTCCACTTACCTGGTGTTCCATCTTTGCATTGCTTTGTTTCTTTACAATTTCCTCCCAACTTGTCCACAATTTCCAAGCAGGCCCTTTTATCCGCGCTGTTGAATGATCCAGGCAGACAGAAACATCCGTATTCATCCCCGCCGCACAAACTTTTTTCTCCTAAATCTTTGCACTGAATATCCTGAGAGCACGGATCTTCAATGAATTCAGCCTTGGGAAGGCATGTTTTTGAGCCAGTCTCTGGATCGTCGTATCTCACGTATTTTTCCGTGCACACACAAACCTTTTCCGTTTCGTCGCAAGTGGTTTTTTCTGGGTTTTCCAGGCATTCTGATGCCGCCTCACAAGGATCCCCTAATTCCGTATTTTGACCACTGCATCCAGAAGCTAGGAAAAGTGTGCTTAACACAATGGTAGAAATATATTTTGTGATAACCATTTTGGCAAAGAAATTGAGAAGTATTGCTTTCATGAATATCAACGCTGAAATAATTTAGGAAGTGGGAAAGAGGAACAATTATATTAAAAGATGAATTGGCATGATTTGTCAAATAAAATCCGGGAGGACTAACCTTTATCATTTTTGTTTACCTGCGGCTTCGCATATTTCACAATATCATATAAACGCATAAGTATTTTCTAAAGTTGCATGACCAATTTGTGTAAACTAGACGGAGATATTAGGATGTCCATGACTTTATTGAATCATAAAAATATTTGCTAAACATCCGCCCAATAATTTGTGCAAAGATTCCGCGATCCTAAATGCCGCAATAACATTACAAATCTATTTGCTCGAGATTTACGAATACGCAATATTCCGTCCATACGCAAACTTCATACGTTTATCACAATAAATAACATTGAACTTACAACTACGTGATTCACGATCAAACCAAATGTG
>JAHZNF010002229.1:0-18939 GCA_027744215.1 Troglopedetes dispersus
CTCATCCCATTAATCGAATATCACATCATCGTTACCAATAGAAATTGATAATAACATGATCGTCGTGCTCTACTTTTAATGCTTTTATATATGTAGGTAGCTAGTTTTACATGCGTATGCCCTTATCATCAGGAAAAAGTTTTTTTTGCACACATTACTAATACACACTCACTCGAACACAAACTGATTATCATTTTGACGGAAATTGGAAAAGAAGTTTCAGTTTCTGTCTTCAACCTTTGCATGCATATTTCTCTCCGGAGCGAATATGGTGTCCACAGGTAGCGGGTTTTGATTGTGCCACCACTTCCACCATAACTTGTAATACATCCCACTAATTACTATTCATGAAAATTAATCTCCAGAGAGGGCAAACTGGATAATACGGAAATTTTGCAACATGAGAAACAAAGTGTGTAGGAAAAGAGTTGAGGAGGAGAAGGGAGACAAATAAAAGATGCAGGAAAGCATAGACCTGTTCACTCCGCCGTAGTATTTTTTTTAGTTGTCGTATCATAGAAGAGTATCTTGTGTGAGAAGAGGTTTATTAGAACACGCTCACACAATTCTACTAATTTTGTGGTCGTGTCGTTCCATCTCCCTCTAATTTACAGCCTTCTCCTTCTTTCCCAATTGCTTCTTTCTTTCTTTCCTGGTGTTGCATTGCATTTTGTGGATGCGTGGAAAATAACTAACTACTGTCCACGTATACTTTTTGAATGTGTTTGGCCTGGCCTGGCCTGGCTGGAGAGCCCAGGTTGACTCTCATTGTTCCACACTTTTCCAGTTTCAGAATAATAATATGAGTCCGTGGAGAGCGCACGCCATATATCTACATAAAATGTGTGCTCCATTCCATCCAGTGTTTCAGAGAAGAGATTCCAATAAATTCTCAAATCTTCTCTTCGTTCCTAAGCTCCAAACACACACACGCAGCAATCTTTTGCACCTTGTAAAAGTTTCCCCCCAAAAAATCCGACCATTTTCCCAGCTCCACGAATTATCAAGAAAATATATGGAGATAATATTGGCAAAAAAAATTATTTTCAACGGAGGCAGTTAACACATGCCTAGATTTAGTGGTGCATTTTGATGTTAATAGTGGAACAATCAGCACTTGACACTTATCATCATACATTATTTTATTACACACCTACCTCCTTTTTGCTTGCACCACATATCACTGTCTGCTCTTCTGTCTGTGTTTGTGTGTGTCTCACTCCGCCCCGAGTTACAAATATGTTTTTTTTGGGTAAGATATATATTGGCAGTAAGTATTACGTGTAGGCAGAAAATGAAACTTCTATCATTTCGCGTGTTTTCTTTGAAAGTTCTAGGAATCCAATAAAGTTCCGCAACAAATATTATGTCTAACTTTGCTTCACACTCGCTACAAATATGTACACATGTATAATATATGCGGACAAAATAGCTCCTCCACCATAATAATAGGAAACCATATCAGAGCACCCAAGGGAATACTAGCACTTATTCAGATGCAAACAAGCACGATCAATTCTCCCATCATCATAAAGCTCTGTCTCTCTGATGTGCATGTGTGAGCACAATAAAGTTTTTTTTTTGTGGTTTCATTCATTCATTCATAATAAACATTTTGTTGGCACGTAGGTAGGTATAACTTTCTACACTTTTTTATGTTTCAACATAATATAATTCATGCTCGATGTTTCATTTCGTGGAATTCTGCACGAGAGAAACAAGATCGACAACTAAATAGAAAAAAATATTCGTACAATAGATATTCCCGAAAGAAAAAAAAATTATTTGGAGATGACTTCCCACATATCACATCACATCACCACGACTAGTATAATGACATTGATGAGGACGACGACGATGATGATGAGCTGGGCAGGGTGGCATTCGCTCACCACCACCACTACTATGAACAAATAACTTCGTGCTCACCATTTTGGAAATGAGAAGTGACAAGTTAATTAGGTAAATCACAAGTAGAAAAGTGAATAAGACAATTAGCTCTTCAAAGCTAACAAAAAAACAAAGGGCGGGTGGGAAGCAACATGGAAGAAAAGGGGATTATCAGAGGATTTAACAATGAAACCAAAACATTTTCCTAATAATTTTCACATTGAAACTTTCCCCGTTTTCTCCACCTCAACCAAATGTATTATAACCGTGTTTTTGTGAGTCAAAATAGTAATAAAAAAAAACTTTTTTTTTCACTTCCTTTCTCGCATTGTCAGTGTGATATTTTCAACAAGCTTTCACTCTCGGAGAAAAGGACGCTTGCGGCGGGAACGCGATCAAAAAGGAAAATGTATATATGTATGTACCAGAATTATATGTAATGGAGACCGTGTGTGTTTCAACTATAATAATAATTTTTTTGAACAAGGTAGCAGAGAATTAACATAATATGACGTTCCGTTATCACTTTCATGTTGCCCACGTTTAGGAGAAGTGCTCATGTTCTCTTTTTTTTATTTGCATCAAAACGACATTTTTTGCTCTTCATTTTCAAAAGAAGGTACCAAAAATAAAATAATAACTGGAGCACACGCTTCGTCTCCATTTCTCACTGGAAAAAACTTTTTTTAGAGAGAGAAAATGAGTTCTTAATTATGTTTCTCGTCCCCATATTTTTGCTCATCGTGTCACCAAAAAAAATATATAATTAACTTTTGGGTGCGTCACCATATTATTATACATTTTTTTTCATGGCGGGAGGAAATGAATGTTTTGCCTGTGCTTCTTCTTAATGAACATCTTTTATTTAATCGCGACCCACATTTTTGGCATCCTTCTCTAGATTCCTTCTCTATTATTATGATTCAATGCTCGTTTTTTTAGTTTCTGTTTCACTTTTTGAATTCATTAATTACCATACGTACATTGTCTCCATCAGACCATATTATCTAGAAGTGTGAGAGTAATTATAAAAAAGTAAGGTATACATTGCATCTAAATTTACATACATTCATACACGTATGTATCTTATCTTATGATGAATTGTTGTAACTTATAAAATAACTTGTGAGAGCTCACGATATATCAGTCGGCCATATCATAGATTGTATAATATTTATATTATCATACACAATTTATAAATTATTTTTACCCTAATTAATTCTCGTATTGTGTCTATATTTAGCTTAATCTTTAGTTTAGCTACCCCAATTTTTTTTGAGTGCATCACTCTCGTTAATCTTCTTAGAGTAGACAGCTAAAGTAGTAGTATTTTTTATGGAGAAACACATTCGTAAAAAAACTGATGACACAGAGGATAGGTATAATTGTAAATGAGCGTTTTAAAATATAGTATTATGTTTAGTACAATTATACAGATAATTATCCTTGTCCTTATCCATAAATATGTTTAATAATCAGTTGTGAATATATTGACTTCACAGATCTTATATTGATTATGCTTAGTAAGTAAGTAGGTGCATATTATCTTTTTCTGTAATATGCGGGCATTTTCTGTGTAAATTTTACGTTGATTTCATCCTAGCCTAAATTTTTATAAATATACTTCATTTTTTTCAATTTGCTAAAAATGCATTTTTTTTGTTGTAGCTCATGCGTAAGTGGTATAATTCCTGTGTGATTTTTTTTTAAATATTTTTTTTTCTTAGTTACATAATATTTTATATCTGTAATATTTTTGTTTACAAGATTGATTTTTTTTTTCGAAACATTCTTTTGGTAGAATATTCTTTGTGTTTTGTGTAAAGTAATAATAAATTTTTTTGATCTATTATGTGTATTATTATCATATGGAGAGGACATGTCTGCCGAGGAGGCAGCCACTGCCGCCGCAGCGTCCATCCGGAGATACGAGGAACTTACACGAATATCATCATCCATGTCTAGCACGTTCGCTAGCAGGGACTTCGAGGAGCGCTCCTTGATATCCCGCATCGTCTTCATGCGCTGCCCCTCCCGAATCGTCTTTCGAGTGATTTTCTTCCCCGGTCGAGACATCCGCAGGATCCACGGAAGCCACTGGAGAAATAGCGTCTTCACCTGGATATCAATTTTTTTTGGGCCACCAAGAAAGAATAACAATTAAAAAATGTGCGAAAGAAATCATTCTGGTAAACAATGGTAAATTGAGGTCGAATATATTTTTTTTTCTTCATCCTGTTTTCTTTCCTCATCATCATCGTCAACAAAACACTACAATCCATGTTTGCTCAGCGTCCATTCTTCCATCGCATCGTCACATGCAACCAATGTACATAATATATTATTGTGAAGTATAGGTTATCTATTTTGGAGGAGGAATTTTTCCAGATGGAAAATTGCTTTGATAAACACTGAAGCCACTTAAAAGCCAGTGTAAACAGAGAAGGCGAGCAGTTTTCGGAAGAAAGGAGGAAGAGTGAAAGAATAGAAACCTAATCAAAATGTGTAAGCAGACCTATCCATATACACAAATGTGTAATGTGATGTAGGCAAATAGGATTTTCCAGAGGCGAGGAGCAGCAAGCAAGCATGGCATCAGCAGCAGCAGCNTATTGTGAAGTATAGGTTATCTATTTTGGAGGAGGAATTTTTCCAGATGGAAAATTGCTTTGATAAACACTGAAGCCACTTAAAAGCCAGTGTAAACAGAGAAGGCGAGCAGTTTTCGGAAGAAAGGAGGAAGAGTGAAAGAATAGAAACCTAATCAAAATGTGTAAGCAGACCTATCCATATACACAAATGTGTAATGTGATGTAGGCAAATAGGATTTTCCAGAGGCGAGGAGCAGCAAGCAAGCATGGCATCAGCAGCAGCAGCATCGACTCCAGTCAATATATCCACTCAGAAGGAAGCCCACAAAATGGCTACATAATAATAATATGGAGCAGAAAATGCTCGCTCTTTTTGCTGGTCGGAGGAGAATAAAAAAGATGTGTGGCGAATGGAGCAAGGACGACACAGCGACGACGACGACAACATGCACACACTCTCACCACACCACCACCAGTATTTTTTTTTCTTTCACTATTTTCCTCCATAAAGTTTCTCATCGTCATCGCATCACATCACATCACATTAGTAAAGTAAACACAAAAAAAAGAGCTCTGAGTTGTTGTTGTTGGATGTGTGACTGGCGTGGCCATAAACGCCAGCCAGCAATTCTTCTCCGGTCACACACATTTTCCTCATCTCTCTTTCTCTTCTGCTCCATAATAAAGCTGCTGCTGCTCCGCAATGTAATGTGGGGACCATCTTCTGTATATTTGGAGTTTAGGCACAAAAAAAAGCATTGTGGTGATAATATATATATTTTTTTGTATCAAATGATGGACACAATGCAGACGCACTCATGGCAGTAATCGCCAATCGCCATCACACTCACAACCATTAGCTCACTCTTTAAATATGTGACATCTGCTTTCAGTCCCGCCAGCCAGCTCTTCTTTCCTTTTTACTGGAGGCACACAGTTCACTGGCCGAAAGCTGCGTCAACAAAACATTGCATCTCTCCCGGAAATACTTTTTTGTTCATGTTCCCGTAACTCCTTTTCCGTGTTAACTAATGACAAAGCAATAATGAAAACTTGATGATGAACAATGAGCAGAGCCATTAGACAGCTTGTGTGTGCGTGTTATTCTATCCACCACCCAAAATCATCATGATCATCAACTGAGCAATCAAAGCCATAGTCTCACATTCCATATTTTCTCCTTCGTTTCCGACTTGGCGCAAGTAATTCTTGGCCCAGGAAAATAGCCACAACAATAAATGGCAAATAATAATCAGAGTTGTTGTATAGCATTTTTTCTGATACCTGCACGCCCCATAAAGCATATTATTATATACGAAGCAGTTCTTTTTTCCAGATGCACACATCAAGAAAACACTTATCATAGCAATAATAATGTAAACACGATCATCGTCGTGACCATCAGTAGACACACGTTCAATATTTTTTTCTTGGAACATAAATACCACATACTACCTTTTCCTTTTTTTATTTTCACTGAAAGTGAAAAAAAATATCCTTGTGGGTAAGCCTTTCACCATACACCACACACATACCGCCTCACCATATCTTTTTTTTATCCATCACGATAAGTGAAACCTCTGATCCTAAGAATGGCAGGCTGGATCTCTAAATATGATCATATATATATATAGGCCTGGAGCTAGCTGCCCATCTAATTTAATATTATATTCAATCCGACCACAACGGCGGAATATAATCCGTGCCGGAATCGCTGATGAGAATTGATCATGACGACGACGATATAAAAGTTGATCATTTTGAAACATTTATGATATGATGGGATCCCATTCTTTTTTTCTCCCTCTCATCCTTTATTCCACGTCTGTCTTTCGGCACGTAGCGCGATTTTCCCTACTTCACTCATGTCTGTTTTTTTGTGTGTGTCTGGTTTCCACGTAGCTCTGCACGTCCACTTGAAACACAAAATAGCTACATAGCTATAGACCTCTGGTATTACACACAAACAACCCTTCTCGAAAAAAAAACATTTTCCAGCAGGGTACTTGTGTCTACTTTGGAAGTAGTACTCCACTCTTGTGTGTATTTTTTTTTCTGGAGATTTTCTCTCAAGGTAAGGAAACATGGAGTGGAAAATGAAGAAAAGAAAAGAAACCAAAGGGGCAAACCACCATCACCCTACCCTACCATCACCATCTCATCTAATGAGGTCATGGGAGAAACAAAAAAAAAGAAGAAGAGCAGAAAACAAATCACATGATCACCGTCAAAAGCCTGCTGAAAGCTACCAGTCACCAACCAACCACCACCAAGATGAACTGACACAAAGTGGAAACGGAATACCCTTTTCCCAAAAAAAAATATACAAAAGGATCACAGACGATAGTAAAACATGGTGCATGTTGGATATATTTTTTTATAATGTATTTTTTTTTCTCCGGTGTTGCAACCTTCGTTTTGTTTTTTTTTTGGCGTCATCTCCTGTGTGTAGATTAGTTTGTATTACAGATGAAACAGAAAAGTTTCAAGATTCTTTTTTTTTCTTCTTCTCCGGCCTTTGTTTCAATCTCCATTTTCGCAGGATTTCCTTCACACAAAAAAAAGAAATGAGGAGGAGCATGGAAGAAGAAGAAGAAAGGGAAAACTAGTAAATGGAAAAACACACCTCATTGTTTCCAGATCGATGGCCAAAAGGGGAATCAGCAAACCGCATAAATTCTATTCACGTGGCCCAAACTGTTACTGCCCAAGTTTGATACAGTCACGGAAAAAAAAGTAGTGGAGAAAGAGAGAGAGAGAGAAAAAAAGAATGAAGAAGTGCACTGTAAATGGAGTAACATTGTATATTGTGAGTGTATAGATGTACAGAATAATATGTGTCCATATATGTTTTTTTTGTTTGTGTTCCTGGACCATTTTTTTTATCCAATTTCTCCTATCAACATCGTCATCATCATCATCATTCAAGAGAAAAAAAAGGCTGTCTTATTTTTACTCTTGTTGTGTCCAAAAGTTCGGACTCTTGTTTCTCCAGAAAAAAAAATAATCAATAAAATGTATTCAATGGATTCAAGAATGTCCGAATTTTCTTTTTGTTTGGCGCTGACTCAACAATTTTCTTCGGGGTGGCCCACTCCTGTCCAATGCCTTCTTGTGTGTGAGTTTTTTTTTTTGCTTCACGTCTTTTTTATATTCATTTTCCTGTCCAGAACCAGGGTTGAATGAGGAGAATACCCTTTCAAGATAAGACCTTATCTGTGACACTGACGTGCCAATGTTTTTTTTTACATTCTTTCTTCTTCTGTCTGATAAAAGGAGGAGGAAAAAAAACTTTTCCTTTTGGGTTGTACAAGCCGGAAATAAAAGCTGAGAGAAAAAAAAAGTTGACAGGAGGAAGAGGCAAAAAAAATTCAGTCAGCGACAATTTCGCGGATGAGATGAGAATCACTGTGCCACCAGCACCACGGAGGAGGAGGGTTTATCATTGTCTTCAACTTTTTTTTCTTCTTATCTGACATTATACGAACCAAGTTATAATGCATACATACCAGACAAAAAAGAACTAAAGAGAGATTCTTTTTTTTCTGGCAACTTTCTTGTTCTGGCGAGGCGAAATTAAGTAGGAACAAATTGCATCACAGTTCACACACACATACACAATTCTCACATAATATGTATGTGTAATTTAATATGCATGAGGAGAGTTGAAATTTCTTGGGAAATCTTTCCTCATCTTTTTTGGTGCTTCCAAGGTTGTGTGTGTGTGTAAATGAAGCAATATATGTAGGGCGCCCTCACCCGGCAAACTCCCACTCCCACACATGTTTTTCTTCCTTCGATACAAATATTCCCTTTCCGAAATCTATTTTTTTTCTCTTCTGGGAACAAATTCTCTTCTCCGATTACAAAGCATGGATGCTCCCGACCCAAAGAATAAAAAAATTGAGAAAGATGGAAAGTGACAAGAGTGTCGGAAGTATAGAAGAAGTTTAGAGAAAGATGTATGGAGCACATGCGGGTGATATATTTATAGACACTCTTCACTTTCTCCCTCTCTGAACAGTGTTCGTCAGTTTTGAGACTTCTTTTTGTGTGACTGATCAATAAATTTTCGTTGGAAAAGTTTTTCCCTGAAAGCATGGAGAAGATTACAATAATCTTTTTGAAAGAGACTTACATACGCGCGAGAATCTTGAAGAATGTAACAAGTTTCATTTTTTTCTCTGCATCCGTTATTATTATATCATTCTTATCTTGCACAGGGTTTGATGGGTTCACGAAAGTTTCACATGGGTGCTGGTAAGGGAATATTATTCATTATGTTATCAGTCCTGCTGTAAAAAAAACCACGAGTTCTCAATTATTATTATTACTGTTTACTTTTTTATGGAGCAGTTTGTGGATTTATGCGGTGGTGGTGGTGGTGTGTGTGCAGAAATTTGCCCCACTTTTCCTCCCTTCATTCTGTTTGTGTGTGGAGCTCGGCTTGCATTAATCGCGTAATTTCTGAGGTGACATAATTTGAGCGCATAAGTTGCGGAACATAATCAGGTCATAATCGTATTTCTAATGGAGTCAGTCAGTCCACAATATGTTCGCATGTCTGATGCACTCACCAAACAACAGATTTGGGATAAATATGAAGGAAACCCTGTGTGCAACAGCTGTTCCCAAGAAGGAAAGAAAGAGAGATAAAAAGTGATCAGTTAGCTTGTGTTTTAAAGGAAAACGAGATCGGAAATCTGGCAAGGGAATTGGGAAAAAGTCACCTTTTTCAAAGTGTTTAAATGATTCCCGCGCTCTTCCAGCTTAGCAGGCCTAATCCGGGAGAAAATGGAGACAAGCCAGAAAAAAATAATAATGATACACACCCGGTTAAAATTACAACTTGAGTTTCATACCTACTTAGGATTTTCTACAGATGTGATGTCAAAGCATTTGAAGTAATCTTCGGGAAGAGGAGATTGTGTCGCTAATGCTCTTTAAAATTGTTTCATTGTTGCTCCTCCCGCCAGTGATATATGTTTATGGAGGCATATTAAAACGCGGAAGCTGTGTCCGGGTTATTTTCCCTCTGCTTCATTTCAGTCCCGGATTCTCTTTTGTTCAAACGCATTGAATAAGGAATAAAGTAGTTGTAATAATAATGCACACAACATCCCTTTCAATGGCTCAAGCGAAAAAGCTCTCACACACAAGCGAATCCAGCAGTCCCAGATTCCTTCCCTCTTCTCTGGAGAAGGCTCTACTAACATGCATGCGCGAATCTCCATATATCCCGAGATATTAGCACACTGGTGTGCTCCGCTTTTTTTTCAAATCCAATTGGAAAATCTTAGGGAAAAACAGGCCCCTTCACCACAATTTTCGCGGTGTGCACAATTTCGCGAGCTCTGTAAATAATCAGAGGCTTTCTCTCTCCCTTCCTCCCATAAATCTCCCTTCTGCTGGATATACTTTGTAAGGAATCCAAAAAAAAAACTATGTATGAAAAACCTATCTCCTTTTTTAAACTAGAAAATCCCTTCCATTTTCCCGAAATCAGATTGACAATCCGTTGGTAAACAGACGTGTGGATTTGAAATGAACACTGGGAAAGAAAGAAAAGACGCACAAAGTGGAGCAATAACCGAAAACCTATAACCACAATGATAAAATTTGTGGAGCACGTGAAAAAAAATTATGTGCATTTCCCCTCCACATAAAATGTATTTTATCAAACACACACTCCGATAAACCAACAAAATATTATTACGCCAGCCAGATATATTTTGTCGAAATCTCAGCAGCAGCAGCCGACAACGCGACATATGCAGGGATTCATTTTTAGAAAAAAAGGGAAGGTGGCGCCATTAAAACCACTACTGCTCCTTTTTAATCCATCCATCTGCCATTTCCAACGAGTCTGATTATCTTTCAAGTGAACGGGCTTTGTCCCACCTGTTCTTTGAAGGCATTAAATTCATAATTGCGCACACACAGCATCCCAAATATACACACACACGCTAATAAATTCTCCTCTTTTATTCCTCCAATTTTCTCTGAAGAGAGCTCCACACTAAATCCTCCAACAAAAAGAAAGAAGAATGGAGCAAAAAAACGACAAAGAGCAGCAGAGAAGAGGGAGAAAGAGAATCTCCACAAGCGAGGATTTTTGTTTCAATTGGGCAGGGAACAGACAAACCGTCAATTTGGGCATGATGATGTATTCTGTTCCTCTTAATCAGCTTACCAAATGGACAAGAAGGAACGAGCTAAACGAGTATTGTGAAGACGAACCACCGCCACCACCACCAGCACCGTCACAAAAAAAAATATTCTCCAGAGAAAAACGTTGTGTATTGTGTGCATTTTTTTGTCTGCACAGAGGAGAGGCCGAGTTCACCCGACCCCGAGAACCACGACGGGTGTCCGTCCACAAAATGAAGAGAGGAAAACCCCTGTCATTCTCATCTTCTCCTTGTCTCCTTTCGTGTGTCCTTTTTTTCCATGCAATAATAATCCAATATCAACCACCGTAACCGTTACAAAAAGAAATATGAGAGACACAGAGGACCATTTTTTGTGTCAACAATTGCTCCCAACCTTCCCAGATTTTATTCAACTTTCACTTGGGATGGAAATACAATAATGCATTACTTAAATAAAAATGTAGACAGTATATTTTATG
Source organism: Troglopedetes dispersus (assembly GCA_027744215.1). Lineage (NCBI taxonomy): Eukaryota > Metazoa > Arthropoda > Collembola > Entomobryomorpha > Paronellidae > Troglopedetes > Troglopedetes dispersus. Next base: position 11,113 of record JAHZNF010002229.1, read on the forward strand.
TGCATGAAATTATAGAAAAAAATAAGACGGTTTTTTCAAACTCGAATTAAATATTATGGATGTTTATGCATATAAAATTCTATGTGACTTTGTCTAAGCGCTTAGATATATGGAGCAGAAGGGGAAAGCGGGACAGAGAAGTTTTCGAAGGCGAAGAAGAGAATGATGAGCTGCTCCTACTTTCTCCTCGTGTCCGTTTCCCTTCTTCTTCTCTCTCTTCCTCGCTCGTTCGTTTTTTTTTGTGTGTCACATAAGTTGGGATACATGTGTGTGCGTGCATGCAAATGTGTTCATTTCCATGCCTGCTGCGTTTCGCTGTGGACCCATATGTCCCCGTAATTTGGTGATTACGATCGTAATGTTTTTCTCCCTTCTCTCGCTGCTCCACACACACACGCTGCTGCTTTCCTCACCAGCGTCATCCGAAAAACTTGTGTCCATATAAATTTATATATATTTATACACACATAGCCGTTCTCCTGAGCCCTCTGAGACACTCATCTGGGAGTGCTTATTTTGACTAAGTAAATAAATGTACTGACTATTGTACATATGTGTAGCATAATGTTTTCTGGGACAAAACCGCGCGTCTTAAATTACGAATCATTAAATCCACCTATAACAATATCCATTTTGGGGTAATACTCCCTTTACATGCACACATTTTGATGCTACTTGCTCCACATTTCGAGTATTTACGCGCTTGTCTCGCTTTGTCTTATTTTGTGACACAGAAAAAAAAGTTGCTAACACTGGATTAAGGAATTTTGTCACATTATGTCTTGGTGACCCTGTCGCTGCTATAAGTACTTCTCTAAAAAAAACTTTCCTTTACCCACTTCCTTCCACTTTCCAGAGAACAATACATAATTTCTTTATATATATTATTTTGTTCTCTCTCTCTCTCTTGCGGGAAAACCAGAGCAAGGGCACTGACTACAAAAAAAAGAAACATGCTTGCATACATGAACTCATGAGGAGACCACACACGACGTGGGAAGGTAAATGGACCACGCCGTAACAACAATAACATCTTCATTACTGTGACTGCCCTTACTTCCATTATTGCCCGCAGCAGACAGACTTACACATTTTTTTTTTCGACTGACACATAGTAACTCATCTGAGCGGAGATGAGTGAGTGGGAGCACGCCAGTAGCAGAAAAGGATCCCCCTCTTTTGTTTGGTTCACCTTTTTCTTTACTTCTTTCGCAACAATAATAGTATAAGTAATAATAGAAGAAAACTCTGCCATTTGACCGGTTTTATTAATCCCTCCTCCCCACTTCCTCAACATCCTGTGTGAGCCTCCACAAAAAAAAGAAAAAGAGGAGGAAGAGAAAAGTGGAGCACAAGAGATTATTTACTTGGTGGGATTCCCGCAAAACTCGGTCAAATCATTATAATGCAACAGCGGCAACATTGGTCGTTCTCACGACGATGATGATGATGACGGCGATGATGCTGAACCGAAAAAAAAGGAGAGCTACATATACATCAGGACAACAGATGACGATGATGATGAAAAGGTGTGCACACAATTTTTCTTCTTCTTCTTTTCTTCCTTTCCTCCCATGTTGTGGTATGTAGCCAAGGAAAAAGCCCAAGGAGTCCATAATAGCCGAGTATAATGACGACGATGATGACGGTTTGTCCCACTTTCATAATAATGGCTGGAAAATGGCTCCTTTTACTCCAGTCAGCTGACTCCCCAAGAAGTTCGCGAGGGAGCCACACAGCCACCAACCAAAAAAACTTTTTTTATAGGTGGAAAAGGTAACTTTCAGAGGAATTTTCTTCCTTCACAAATAATATATTACGATGTCTCCTTTTATTTATTTTTTTCAAGGTAAGAAAAGAAAATCTGAAGCGGGCAAGAAGAAGAAGAAGAAAAAAAGGAGGACAAAGCAATGGAGCATAGCATGCAGTGCGGAGTGCTCCACACAAAAAAAAACATCCATTCATCTGGTTACTAATAATATATAAAATTTGTGGACGCTTTCCATTCTCCACTTTTATTTTATTGTTACCTGAGTTCGTGGATGCGTGCCCGGGCTCTATATATCATTATATTAGATTTTTTTTCTTCTAGTTCTGTGGAATAAAAACGTCTTAGCAGTCAAACTCACTTTTTCTCTCTTTTCAACATTTATTACTCCTTTTCTCAAGGACAGGAGCGTTACCTTCTTTGTCATCACAGTAATAACACCTTTGTACACCTTTTTTTTGCTTCAGAGGGAAAAAGCGTAATGACACTGACAACTCTTTTCATGAGAAGAGAGTATGTGTGTGTGGGTGCACTTTCGTGAGTTGCGAGAGTGCTCCGTGGAGAAAAACGTCTCTTTTTATTCTTCTTCTTGGCCATACTCAAATAGACACACACACACGACTATTTTTTTTTATTCTCCAGCTCTTATTGCATTCTTAATGAGATTGCTCAGGTGCGCGAGGTGGTACTCAATTCCGTTTTTATTATTACTTCCACTGGAAGAAAACTCTCTGCTCCTTTATGACTCAATACGTTTATCTTATCTTTTTATTATGGTAACGAGCGAAAAAACTATGTGCTCCATTTTCAACCACTATTATATTTTTTTTCATTTACTTGTTTACCTTCCTTTTTGTACCACTCTTGGAAAAAAAATAAGTGGGAAAATGGGTAAAAGAAAAGAGCTATGATTTGTGTGATGTTGAACGATCGTGATTTTTTCACGTGGTCATGGATCTGCTGCTGCCTGCATGCACCCCAGCAGATTTTTTATTTGGTTTTTGGAGACAGGATTCGCAATATATTTTCGTTGCAGAGAAGAAAAATCGAGGTGATGAGGTAACAGGCCAAACAAACAAAGACCTATCCTCGATGAAATCCTTTCTTTGCTCCGTTCGGTTGCATTATAATGTGAGCATGCTTTCCCCTCTTTCTCCTCATTCGTCACTGCCACATGATAGGAAAAATATCAGCGGATTTTGCTCCCTGATTTTGTGTGTGTACTCTGCTCCGGAAAAGAGAGAAGAATAAGAGCACCCCAATTTTTTTGATTGATTGGGTAACCCTTACAATAATAGTGGTTTAATCGATGCGACAACAAAAGTTGAGCCAAGAAACAAGGAGAAATAGTATTCCCTTCCGTCATTTTAAACTCGTCTTCCGTCAGAAAGGAAAATACTGACTGAGCAAACATGGATGCATAAAATGAATCCTTTAATTATGACCACAAAGAAGATACTACATAGAAGTTTAGACACAGAAACAAAAATCAAATTTCAGACTTACCCAAGGTGGCATCTCATGCATGTTGGCAGTGCGATGATGATAGTTGAGAACAACCACGGTGAGCACCACTGATGAAGCTACCATGAACATGATACAATTGAAGTAAGTTCCTGTTTTTTTTTAAGTTTCGCATTTCCCCACGGATTTCATTCGTTTGCCGGTGATAAGTGGAAGATGGTGAAAAAATGAGAAGAAAGTTCAATATTAGACATTGTTCGAAAAAATAATCTTCTGGGTAGTAAAGAAGTAGCCTCTAATATAAATAATTTTTTTTGAAGATATTTCAAGAAAAAAAGAGATGTTTTAGTAGCTTTGAAAAATATTTTTTGTTATCAAGCAATAAAAAAAGAGTGAGAAAGTATCAAAAGTGTAAAAATTGGTTATTATTTATTATAGTGAATAAAAAAGTTAGTAGTTATCATGCATCCATATTATAAGCCATGCGTAAATATATATATATTGTGTGCACATGCAATGTTAATGCACCAGATGAATATATTTTCATAATTTTTTTGGAGAACAACGGAACAAGTTTTTTTTGTTTCAAGACAAGAGAGAGAAAAAAAGTTTTCACATGCGAAACAGTTTAGAGTAGCTATAAACACACACTCACACCAACACACACGTTATTTATAAACACACATAATAATAAAATCTTGATGTTGTGCGAAGACGGCCTTGTTTTGATAAGCCATAAAGCTTGGTAACAACTACGAAAGCGGATTTGTGCACAGTAGTCTTTTAAGCTTGTCATTATGCAAATTATCTAGAACAACAACAACAGCAAACACCACTACGACCTCCACAATACTTAAAAGTTGTAATTTTGGAGTAACCCAACGGTAAAATTTATGGCTACACAAGAATAAAATATAAGGTTATGTAATAGAGTAAAAAGAAGAGGATTAAAGTAGAACTAAACTACTGAAGGAATCGAGTAATTATTGAGTTTTGATAAGTTGTTTCTTTGGAAAGATAAACAGAAAACAGGTGTAAAAAAGATAGCTCTGAAGAAGAAACCATCGGAAGTTAGAAAAGGATAGAAGAGAAATATGCATAAATTGATGCTCTTAAAAATGTAACAACTAATTTAGTGGATTGACAAAACTGGTGCTTAATTAACCATAAAATCCGTTGACCTTTCCTATTTCGGTGATAACTTGAAAAGCGGATATTTGTTGATGAGGGTGATGTGATGGTGGTGACGTTGGTGGTCCTTGTGGTGCTGCATTACATGTGCATTACTCTACGATGCAAGGGGGAAAAAAGGAATGTGTCAACAGTGACAGTGGAGCACTGTTATTCTTCTTCATTTGGAAGTTATTACGGTGAGTAAACAGCACATTTCATTCTGCAATCCTTCCCCCGGAATCTGGAATTCAGGTCACATCCGCAACCAAAAAAATCCATTGTTACGTGTGCTGCGACCATGGATGCCATCATGGTGACATGTGCGGAGAAAGGTTTGGAATGCCATGCGGAAGGTGGAGACAATATATCAAATCATTCTGGAATGTGTAACTAAAAAAATTAGTTACTATGAAAAAAGAAAACCTGTTTGTTTGAGTCTTCCTAAACTACACTTGTATTTTTTTTGGCCACACTGACTCACTCAACTTGCTTCCTCAATGGTTTCATCTTAATCTGTTTTATGTGGATATCCACGGAACACGAAAAAGTAGTAAAGTAAGTATGCATGCCTGATGATCAGATTGAGGGAAAGGACAGGAAATGAGATACATAAATTTGGAGGGATTTTGTGAAACAGTGGCACACGCTTGCTTCAGGCAGTGTTCCACTAATTCCTTTTCCATTCAACTGGAACATGTATCCGTAAAATTTGTGTGTGTGTGTTCACAGACACATGCACACACGGTGTAGGCATGACTCTCGGAATGGAAAATGGACTGTAAATTATCCGAAGTCATCTATCTTCCTTTTTCTTCCTAATTAGCCTGCTTTTTGTCTGCCTGCCTCCATTTCGGAATCCACGTCCCACCTCTCCACCACATAACCAGATATTCCAGATTCCGGTGGATTTCTCCATTTGATTCTCTCCGCCGCCGCCGTCACCATCATCATCATTCTTTAGCTCATCAACGGAGATTTTTTTTCTCTTCAAAATGAGTACATAAATATTAGGGCTAATAGACAAGGAACAACGTTAGCGCGCTTTTTTTATGGTTTCAGTGAACACTATTTTATGTTGGGGACAAGGAAAAAGGAACGAACGGTTGGTTAGAATGTCGACAGAACGCTAAAAATTTTATAAGATTCCGCAGTCATTTCCTGGAAACTACATACATCCCTGTCCCTACTACTACACACATTTGTGGACACACATAATTTCCATTTTTGGAGAGAGGGAGAGGTCGTTTTATATAACTGCTATAATTTATTTTATGGAGTTCAAATGAGTAATAATAGATGAGGTGAGATATCTTGTTAGCTATAGAGGTACACTTTTTTATGATGATGCTCCAGCAGCCCTATCATTTCGAATTCTTGTCTCTTTCTCTCACCTTTTTCTTTATTATCTTTCCTCGTAGGTTATCAAAGGGGGCACGAGAGAGAACAAGCCACACACTGCTAATTATGAATGAATACATGGCAATTAAAAATGTATATCCTGTCTTTCCTTTTCCTTCCTCACAAAATTTATTGTCACGATGTGTGTGGTCTTCCCGGTGGTAGCAGTATTGGGGTGACATTAAGTTATCTTTGTGTTTTTTTTCTTCTCAGATTCTCTTTATTATCGCGTCTGTATAGTCAGTTTCATGTCACTGAGAAAAGGCGCGCACTATCGAATTCTGAAAATTTGCATAATGGCTCTTCCATTCCCGAACCTTGGGACGTTTTGAGCAACAAAAATAAATAAATAAATTATTGTTCAGCCGAACCTAAATTACTAACCTGTGAAGATTGTGTTTGCTTCATGAGCGATATAGTAATTGCGTGGCGATTTCGTGAGCGGTCTCAAGTGACCACTACTGTAATCTCAAAAAAATTTAAGTTGGTTAATTTTGGCTAAACGCAAAAATATGCTAATTTCACTCTCGTTCACCTTTCTAGTTGAATCTGGCTTCGATAGATTCAGCCTAAAAACCGGAAAATGAAAAATGTAAAAAAAATCTGGACTTAATTGACACGGATTTCGAAGCGGGAAAATTGAAAATCTTCTTATTTAAAATTCAAAACTGCAAGACGCTGAGCAATGATATTATTATGCTTTGTAGGTAAAATTATGCAAAACAGGGGAGAAAACGACGACGCTTGGTTTGGCACTGGATGATTTTCTCAAAATTGTGTATCAACGGTTTGGATTAGTTTTGACGGTGGGAAAAAAATTTTTTGGTTCAAAATAAAAATTATGTATTCTGTCTAGCTCTATAATAGAGATTTTTATACTATTGTGCTGACAGAGCAAGCATGCAACAAAAATAAATGTCTACTACTTTATATCTTCAACATTTCCGTCTCAAAATTATTTTGGCAAATCATTCCCTCTAAAAATGTTCTAAAAACAAGCAAATATTATTATATTCTTCTTAAAAAGTTCACTAAAACTATGATGTATTAATCTCATTCTCAGTTATTTATGGAACTGTGTGTCAAATTAATTCAAATTGTGCACAAAACACACACAAAATATTTCGGACAAGACAACAAATTTTGTTGCAAACTCTCTAAAAAATCTAGTCATGTGAGAGAGACTTGAGGTGTAAATTATTATTACTCAACTAATATTTTTTTAGTAACTTGCAAATCACCGTTAGTTGAAATAGTAAAAAACGGTAGCAAAAAAAAGTGCGATTAGTACAAAAGTCGATTAGTACTCATAATTTCATCAAAAATTTGTTAATCTTATTAGGAGTACAACAGCATTCCAAACATGAAATCCAATCTTTTTTTTTTCAAGACAAATATTTATATATAAAATGCAAAAAAAGTATATTTATTGTTATTATCAAACTTTCAAACTATTAATAACAAATATCACTTTTGCAAAATATTGATTAGTTATTATTGCAAACTTTTGTTGTTTTTTGAAAAAACTTTTCAGTTATTATTAAAAACGTTTATTGTTTGGTTATCAAAAGCATTCCAAAAGTTTCATTCTCAAATTACACGAAGTTCCAGACAAGACACGGTCACAAAAGCCAAAAAATAGTTTTGTTGGTCTGTCTTCTGATTTTCATCGTAAACACTTCGGATCACTTTAATTAATTAGTTGTAAAAAAATGTTTCGTTCAAAAGTTCAAACGGTACATTCAAGTTCACAAGTCCCAAAAGAATTGTTTTTTTTTGTTAGAGTTCATATAAAAATTATTAATGTTGTTTGTTCACGTTCACGTGCTTTTAACCTGGTGGCTTGGTGGTGATCTATAACAGAAGTTGGAGACTAAATTGTGTCATGTCACGCAGGATTTTTTTTTAATTTGTGGTGGTTACTGTGTTATTTCTTGCTATCGCTTTTCTCTATAAAGATAAGTATTATGCCACACTAAAATTATTGCGCATTTGTGTTACAAGTAAGTTTATAGAAAAAAAAA